>AOTG01000383.1:0-19393 GCA_000347475.1 Penicillium paxilli ATCC 26601
GAACCAGTGAATGAATTGATCAATTCACTGACACGTTTCCCTCAATTGGGGGGAAGGGGGGGGGGAGGGAACCAGGTGAATGAATGATTGGCCAGGCAGCGAGGATCAGAACACTGGCAGGGACCAATTGAGCAGATTTAATTCTGATTGTGACTCACCGGATGAAAGTGAATTAAGGGTTTATTCTGGCAGGAGGGGGGGTCTCGACGTATTTTATGTCGGGGGTATCTCTCACTTGGATACCGGATTTGCAAAGTGCATCTCTTTGTTTCTTTGTTCGGGGTGGCGGGAGCTGAGCGCCACTTCCAAGACATTTTGAGGGGGCAGAATTGATTTGATTGGGTTGTACTTTATGCTTGTATTTAATTGGAGTTGATCTAGGCAGTGGAATAGGGCGATTTTGAAAGATTGGTGTTGAATTTGATATTGGAAGATACAATTGATCTATAGGGGCGTGCTGGATTTTATTCGGACTCTGGAGCAATTGAAGAGCTGGTATAGTGCAAAATGCTACACTTTAGGATTGTTCAAGACTATAAAATGGTTAGCTCTAGTCCTTTTAATCAAAAATTCGGGAAAAGAAGGGTACATCTGATCAGAATGGCGCGATCCAAGTCGAGAACGGATGGGAAACAAGTGAAGTGAAGTTCAAGCTCCCCGATTTACCCGTGACAGCGCCCCACATGAGGTGGAGGTCTGGCCAATCAAAATTATGGACTTGAGGTGTGAGTGGATACGCACTCTACGCTAATCCCAATTGGGAATTATGGTCGATCAGGCGGTTTCCCTCAAAGCGGAGAAAGGTTTAACGTGGGGGGCTGGACTCTCGTGCAGTTGACCAGTTACAGTATATGGACAGGAGTACACTATTGTATACTCAATATGGGTGTGAGTATGATACTGGCCAATTAAGGAACGATCTACGAAGTCATTCACTTTAGATAAATGCATCAAAAAGTTAAGTACTCATACAAGACATTGTCTACATTTACTGTGTGTATTCACTGCGCCAGGGTCACAAGGAAAAAGGTATCTTGATCTAGATGATTAATTACTGCGAAAAGCATGACATGGTGTACTCTAAGATTACATAACCCCCGCATCACTCAGTAGATGCAGAAGAATTCCAATCACTAGACCAGATGAACGTTGAGCATCGCCATTGTGTGCCCTTCTCCTTCTCCCCACTGGGACCAAGTGGTCGAGGGCAGATCCAGAACGCCCGACCTTGATTCATTCCGGGTTTTTTTGTCGTGAGACTGATACAAGGTTCTTGATGTCCATCGCATTTGGGAATGGGCTTCTTCGTGAACAATTTACTCCAATCTTGTTTACTGACAATTGGGTCAATCACAGTGTCATCTCCGAACTTGCTTGGTGTCAGGTCGCTGGTCGAGCGTTGGGTCAATGTGGCAGAAGTACTCTCTTCGGGCGTTGATGTGGGTTCGCAAGATGTGGTGTCAATTGGAGGAGGAGGAGGAGCCTCTGTGCTTTTCGCAACAGGCTTGGGTTTGAAAAAGCCAGCAAGTGTTTTCTGTCCGGCTCCGGTGGCCCCGGAAGGTGTTGCGGAGGACTTGGATCGTTTGATGGGGGACAATGGGAGAGGTTGGGATCTCTTGCGAGATAGCGTGGCTGGCCCTCCATTTCCAATTGGAGCGGGGGATGAATCATTGGATTCCTTCGAAGTGGATGGGCTCAAGATTGCAGGAGTGGGTGTGACTTTTGGTGTGCTGGAAGGTTTGCGAGAAAACATATCCTTAATGCTCCTCCGTTTATCCACATCAAACTCGGGCAGACGTCGTCCAGATGCCGGTAACATGTATTTCGAGGAATAATCCTGTTGGCGTTCACCATCCTTGAAAGTTCCAGCTGGGTTCATGACATCTTTGATGTGGACCACTTTGCCATCGAGGGAGACCTCGGACTTGAAGATGGCGTAGACCGGACAATGATCGGAGCCCTGCAGTGACGTGTCAGATAGATTCAAATTGATTCGCATGAAAAAATGCTTTTCCTTGAGAGTTTGGGGTTGAAAGAAAAGCTTTTCTTTCTCAATGAACATACCATCAATCCCTCTTGAATATTCGAGTTCGAGAACCAATCCTGCATACCCAGACTACACAACACGTAGTCAATTCGGGACCCATAGTTTCCCGGTCGAGTGTTCAGCCTCGTATCCCAACATGTATACATCCCGCTGCGCTCCGGGTGGAACGTCCTGCAGATATCGTGGAGAACAGGTTGCTCTCGTCCATCCTCGCGTTCCCCGATCACCACACCGTCATCAAGCAGCTCGTTGAATAGCTTTCGAGGAGGACTGGACAAGAACTCCGCCTCCGTCGCAGTGCATTTTCGGATTCCTTCGATAGCATGGGCTGAGTCAATCGGGCACTTGGAAATGTTGATGTCTCCAGTGAGGAACACCCGCTTCCCCATCGCAGTAAGGTTCCGAACCCGAGCATCGAGAGCATTGAGAAAATCCATTCGAAAGGAGTCACGGGTTTCGTCTCGATATGCTGGACAGTATGTTCCAATCAGAACAAATGCTGGGAACTCAAGAATAACACAGCGCCCTTCTGAGTCCAGAGTTGCTGCATCGCTCGGCTCGGCCGCCGAGGTCTCCTCGTCATTCTCATCTTCTGAATCGTCATCGGATTGCCCTTTCGGTCGGGCGAGCTGTTCCGGTGTTGGGTATCCACCTATTTGTTGGTCTGATGGCAAGTCACGGAAGGACACCGAGGAGTTTGGCGGGCAAAGAACACCAGTGATGCCTTCTTCAGCACGTATGGGTGCACATGTCGCATTTCGGGTATAGATCACCACGCCAGAGTAACCTGTGGGTGGTTAGTGAAATTTCATGAGAGAAAATCAACTCCATGCAGCAAACATGAGCAGAAAAGCGAGACACTTGCCTTTTTTATATCGAGGAAGGCTGAAATAACAATCCCATCCAGGCACTAGGACCATATCATCTTTCAAGTCCTTTCGTTGGATTTTGGTTTCTTGAAACACTACAATGTCTGACTCCAGGATCTCAAACATAGACTTGAAATGGAAGGTAAGTATTTTTCTTCCATAAAATTCATCAGATCAAGCAACTTACTTCAAAAGTCTTGTTTCCTCTCCATGGTTCATAGGAGAATGGGTTTCTTC
The DNA here is from genome assembly GCA_000347475.1 of Penicillium paxilli ATCC 26601. Lineage (NCBI taxonomy): Eukaryota > Fungi > Ascomycota > Eurotiomycetes > Eurotiales > Aspergillaceae > Penicillium > Penicillium paxilli. The sequence goes on from AOTG01000383.1 coordinate 3,154, forward strand.
GAAACTTGTTAGTTACAACTCAATTGTCTCCATTTTCTATCCACATACCGAATGCCGTTCACTACGACGCATCAATTAGCACAACTTCATCACTCCAGCGCCATTGTTCATCATATCTAAGCGACACGCTTACCATTCCAGGTGGTTATGCGAAACCCCATGGCCAACAGTTTTGCTCAACACTAAGCAGCATATCCAGTTGCCCAGCGACAAGGAAACCCAGGTACATCAATCTCAAGGCTTCCCAGAGGATGATATACTCTCTTTTCAGCTCTTCCCCTTGCCAGGTGATGCACTGCATCAATAGTAAATAAACGAATGCCGCCCTGCGGTCGTGGCAGCTGGATATCACGTGCCGGTGGAGTGACGTCTCGAGTTACATAAGCCGGGGGATCACGGGAGTCCACTAAAGCGGCTTCGATTTCAACGTACGATCTCCTCGACCCCCGAATCCCTCTGCCACCACTCCCCTCCACCACCCCCCAACCCACGATGTTCCGCAACGCCGCCCGTCTGTCCCAGCGTGCTACGCGCTCGGCCCCGGTCCGCCAGACCGTTCAGCGCCGCTTCAACAGCGCCGAGGCTAAGCCCGAGTGGATCGCCGACAACGAGTTCAACCGTGAGCGTGCTGCTGTCAAGCACCACGCCGCCTCCACCAGCGGTACGTGACCAGCTCCAATTGCCTCGCAGGCTCGATTTTGAAGGCCCAGCCCTGGTTTTGGCGATTTGTACTAACTCAATGGCTTCATAGACCTCTGGCGCAAGCTCTCCATCTTGTACGCAAATCCTCCCGCCACTTTCTCCCTTTGAGGGAGCTCGACTTGCCTCGTTCACACCACTGGCTCTTCCTGATCAATGCTAACATACTCGATTTTCTAGCGCTGTCATCCCCTGCCTCATTGGTGGGGGTCTGAACGCCTACAACCTGTGGAACGAGCACTGGGAGCACTGGGACCACATGCCCCCTCTGGAGGAGCGTACTGAGTACCCCTACCAGAACATCCGCAGCAAGAACTTCCCCTGGGGAGATGGTGACAAGGTGAGTGGCTATCCCTGCAAGCAATCTGCAATTCCCCCATGACAGAATAAATTTCCCATATACTGACCCAATCTCTAGACTATCTTGTGAGTTTCAACCGCCCAAACAAAACAAATCCAAATGCCCATGAGAGCAAGGATTGTGTACTCAACCTTTTACCCACACAATTCTCCTCAACTCATTCTCGCCCTTGTGGAAACCATTATCTTTCTTGGAAAGAAGAACCAAGCTAACCATTTTGCCAGCTGGAACTCCGATGTCAACTACCACAACAAGGACAAGCCCACCTAAGCTCATCGCCTAAGCGAGCTACAAAATCCGCAACAAACCCCCGTGAATTCGAGCCCTCGACGCGTATTGGAGACATCCTTGCCACTGTACATGTATTTCTATCGCGCTGATGTTTCACGGGACTTCTAAAGAGAGCCTGCGGGGTTCTCCGGGGAATGTGTCATTAACGGAATGAAGTGGTTGTTTTGTCGTATTTTTATCAATCTTGATATTTCATTTGTCTACCAGCATCGTGCTAGATTGGTTCTTTGGTCTTGTATTAGATGCTGGGTGGATTATGCATGCTGTAGATGTAAACTTCATCCTTGTAAGATTTCGTTCAACGGCTCTGCGGAGATGGACTGGTTGTGTTTCAATTATGGTGTCACAGTGGAGGACGATCTAAACATGGTCATAATCTGTGTTTCTCTAAGGGTTTGCCTGGCGAATCAAGATAGCTCATACTATCATTGGCGGGTCCATAACATGCATGGTACTCCAGGGCTGGTACATGTGGATGGGATAGGACTTTGATAGAGAGCATCATTTTCTCTGGGTATCAGTCTACTAGCAGTGTCTTCATAAAACGTACAAGCAAATAGACTGACTCCATCTATAATACTTATAGACAATACAACTCTACCCAGACAAGCATCACTAGTGTAGAAGGAAATACGCAGTGCACTCGGATTCATGCTCTAAGTCCCCCAGCTAGAGAACCCCCAATACAAACAATCCCCCAATACAAACAATCCCCCAAATCAACAACCATAAAAATCAAATCACATTTCCAGCCTAACGCCAAACCCAGAACTACTACTAACCTACAAAAACAACACTCAACTCTCCGTGCCCCTCCGCCTCCTCAAATCCAAATACTTCGCCGCATAATCATTAGCCAGCACCGGATCCCCAGTAAGATGCATAACAGTAGCCTTCTTAGCCATCATCTCCGTCTGCCCCAACAAATCCTCAATCTCCTCAAACGCATCATATGCAGAATCAATATACCCCAATGCACGAGTAACATACTCTTTCCTAGCCGGAACACTATCCCGACCAAGACTAGTCCACAAATCACCCGCAATGCCCATATTAGCATCAACAAGCAACGAATAAGCCCGCGCCACAAGGGCCGAGTCCTCCGATTCCAGAATCTGAGGCAAACAACTCTCAATTAACTCGACCGCAGCATCGAATTCACGCAGACTGAGCAAAACAGCGCATAACGTGCATATAGATTCCCAAAGATCAAACAAGATCTTAGAGCGGTGCGCGATACTAGCTGCGCGCATTGCGAGGGAAAAACCTCGTTGTGGGTGGCCTGATTTCTCTAGGATGCGCGCTTTTAGGCAGAGGAGTTTGATTTGGGAGTGGATGTCGAAGTTTTCGGGTTGCATTGAGTCGGCGGCTTGTTCGACCATTTTTAGGGCGCGGCCGTAGTCGCCTTGGCGGATTGTGAATTCTATGGTGTGGAAGGCTAGTAGGAGGCGCATGTCGAATTCGAGGAGTTGGACGGCTTGGAGTTGGGCGAGGATGTGCTCGACTGCTACTTTGTCGTCGCTGGAAGAAGAATTAGATTAAACCGGAATCTTGGAGTTAAATGAAATGCGAGAGGATGAAATGGGACCAGACTTACCGGCAAATTTGTCGGCGTAGTTGTAGGAGACCTGAATAGTAGGTCCAGGAATTGTTGTATTTGAAGGCTCGGAGCTTTTCTACTTCGACCTTGTTCATGCGTGCGAAGGCTTCTTTGTAGTTTCCTTTTTGCGAGAGCTTTGAGGGGATGTTAGAAATTGAGATGATGAAATGGGAGTTGAAGAGTGGTGGCATACGATTTGGCAGTTTCGAAACGTTATCCTGACAAAGTCATCATGGGGAGCACCCTCAGCGTAGCATTCGCGGAATACTTCAGTATCCAGCCACGAGAGGTGAGTAGCGCCTGGTATATGAAGATTAGCATGAGTTACATAAAAGGCAGAATGTGAACGGCATACCTATTCGAGCATACATGATGCTCTGCAGCTGCATTTGTGAGCCGGTCGAGGCCGACAGGCCTTTTGTCATGTTGACATGAGAAGCTCGCACGAAGGACTCAACGATCGACGCGAGACTTTCACCCTGGAAGGTATCAGTGGTGCTCGTGGGGTAATCAGAAGAGAAAGCCAATACATACCTGTTGCATCTCTAATTTTGCCTCACTCACCAATGTGGTACTTAGAAGGGACCACATGTCTGTTTCTTTTGACTTAGCCTTGAGGAAAGCAAGGCCTTCTTTTTCATTGCCCAGCATGCCACTGTTCTGCACTTCCCGCATTTGCTCGGGGAAGGCTTTCCCGAAATGATACAGCCAGCTCATGCAGAAGTTGAGGCAGTTCATATCTTGAGATTCTCGAGCAATGGCGACAGCTTCTTGCACGGCCGAGATGGCTTCAGAGAAACACTCGAAATCGGCCTGGATGATAGCCAAGTTGAGCAAAGCAAACTGATAAGCGCTTCGGTCGAGATTGCTGTGCATTGTGTAGTCGAAGTAGCGATGGAGATTGTCGAAAGCTGATGTGTAGTCGCCAGCTCGCCAAGCATCCAAGTATCTGAAAGTGGTCAGCCAAAATTTCTCTCTCGTGAATGCAATGCAGGCGGTGGCTTGTGGACATACTCCAGATAATACATCAACACAGGGACGGACGACTCCGAGGTCATTATATGCCTCAACTGTGTCCTCATCTCGTCTGGAACTCTGCCTCCCAGTCCTGTACCGGTCAGTTTATGAAAACGGTATCTGCAATGGAACCTTCATACGTACTCTGTAGCTCTCCGACCTGAAACTCGACCAGTCGCTCAGCATCCTTTACGCTGACCATACTTTCTTGTTGCACCTCTTCTTCGATATCACCATACACCACCTGAGAAAGGTAGCTACTGGTATCCAACCCATTCATAGTCAGATTGATATCGACTGGAGACTGCTCATCCGATGGGTTTCTCCTCGCCCACATATGATATGTCGGCAAGCGATACTTGACAAACCCAGTCCACAATCTCACCGAATCATGGAACTGAAGACGAGTATATTCAAGACACGCCCTGCGCACAAACGCACCCAGCGGCGAGCTCCTCGACAGACGCATCCCTTCCTCTTCTTCCGGTTCCAGGCCATTATCCCGGTCCTGAATTAACTGCTCACGCGTCTTTGACAGCAGAGAAGGCAAAACATCATTCATGAACACCTCCAGTGCATCCAGCGAATCCAACGACCAGATCTTCTTTAAAAACAAATCCCACAGCGAGCGGCCCGGAATGGACGATTCATGATGCGAGAGAACCTCCTCCAATTCGTTAATATCGGGCAGGTAGTGCTTCTCCCATTGCTTATCAGCGGGATCTAAAGCGAAGAGGCCCGCAGTCAAGAAGGACAACACATGAATTGCTGATGAGTTGGGCACGACGCCATCTGTGTAGACGGAGACCAGGCATAACAGAGAGATTCTCCAAGGGGTCAAATAGCGGGACATGTTCACAAATGGTCCTTACGACCAGCCCATCTTTGAATGGTATGAACCGTGAATATGGGAAGCAGTAAGTGTCAATGGATGGAGGTTATTGACTCTCTCTCCCATCAGACTTCAGACTTCAGACTTCAAGGTAGGAACTCCAGGTGAGCCTGAGGCTGCGAGAGTCAAGCGCGACGCGATAAGTGGATAACAGCCTCAGGCACCAAGGCCACTCTGCCCCGCCAAAAATTAAACGCATGACGCATTTGCCTGCCTTTTGCTTCTTTCATACTTCTTTTATTTCTTTGCTTCTTTGCAATTGCACTCCACAATCATGTCTACGGCTCTCACAACAACTGACCTGCAGGGCGCTCTCCCCCTCGTTGCTCGGGGCAAGGTTCGTGATCTGTATGAAATCGACGAGAAGACCCTCCTCTTCGTCGCAACCGACCGCATCTCCGCCTACGATGTGATCATGGAGAATGTAAATACTTTTTACCCGGGCTGAATTCTCTACCAATTGAAGCAGAAACACGAATTGAAAATTGGATAACTGACAATGATATTTTTGTACAGGGAGTCCCCAACAAGGGTGTTCTGCTCACCCTCTGCACTCGCACATGGTTCAATGCTCTGAAGGAGGCCGTCCCCTCTTTGCGCACACACTTCATTACCCTCGACCTCCCTCCTCAAATCCCCGAATCTCTTCGTCCCGTCCTGCAAAACCGTAGCATGCAGGTTCGCAAGCTCCGTATTTTGCCCATCGAAGCCATTGTCCGTGGATATATCACCGGATCTGCCTGGAACGAGTACAAGAAGTCTGGCACCGTTCACGGAATCAAGGTTGCCCCGGGTTTGCAGGAGAGCCAAGCTTTCCCCGATGGACCGATCTATACTCCTAGCACCAAGGCGGAGCAGGGCGAGCACGACGAGAACATCCACCCCGACCAAGGTACGTCATAAATAATGAGGAGATATGCCGGCCTTATCTTCTTTATTGTAACACAAAGATGCTAACATCGGATATCTATAGCTGCTGCTATTTTGGGAGAATACGCCCCCACCGTTGAGGCCCTTGCCGTGCAATTGTACAAGGTTGCGCACGAGTATGCGCTCGAGCGCGGGGTTATCATCGCCGATACCAAGTTCGAGTTTGGCGTCGACGAGGAGACTAACGAGGTTGTTCTGGCCGATGAGGTCTTGACACCGGATTCGTCCCGATTCTGGCCCAAGGACTCTTATGCCGTTGGCCGGGGCCAGTCAAGCTTTGACAAGCAGTTCTTGCGTGACTGGCTCGTCTCGGAGGGTCTCAAGGGTAAGGAGGGTGTGCGCATGACCGAGGAGATCCAGCAGAAGACTGCTGAGAAGTACAAGGAGGCGTGGGAGAAGATCACTGGCGGTCAATAAGTCCTGGGCTGTGGGTGTCCATTCTAGATATACATGGAGTTTTAGAAGTCGGAGAGGATAAAAAGAATGTCAAGATCATGTTCAAAATGTTATGTTAGTCTTTTCCCCCTTCAGTCGGGAATAGGACTATATCTTTAAGTATTGTAATGTACACGCAAACCGCGATTGAAAAAAAAGTCGGAACTTTTGCAGCAGGGTAACCCCATCACTAGTTCCATTCTGAACGAAGACCCCCGAGGCCCTTTTTCTTTGGCGGAGGTTGCTGTTGATCCTCCGCATCCTTATTGCGCATTTTAGATGGCGCCCAGCCTGCACGGACGCCTTCATCGACGGGAAGCGCATCTGGGCCACAGATAAGTTTATCTTCCGCAGCATCCTGCTCATTCATGCCATTTGTAGCCCAAATCTTATGAATGCGCAGGTCAAATGGACCTTCAATGCGATCCGTGAGACCAATACCGATACTCCTCACGCGATTGCGCATGGGAGAAGATTGCGGCTCCACGACCAATCCGTGATTTGTTCGAACAAAAGAGTTGAAGGGTAAGAGAACCGTTTCCCAGCCTGTCGAGCCAGATGTGGTTACTGAAGAGGAAGTCGACATTATAGTTGATTCGGAAGGTGTGTCAGAAAGGGCATTCGGAGCTGCGGAGGATGTGTGCTCCGATGGCTCTGCGTCCGACTGGCCTTGTATGCGATGGTGTCGAGTATACAATCTGTGCTGGTGGATATCGGTTTCGATAACGGTATCTGTTTGGAGATTGACGGTGTATCGGCGACCGTCAGATTTAATGCGAAACGCGAGGTAGGCGTACGGATCAAGGTCCCAAAAGAGACGGCCGAAAAGCCATACGCCGCGGTCTTGATTGCGGAAGGCGGCGTATCCTGTTTATTCGGGTATTGAAATTAGTGGCAAGTTCGGGAGTTCATGATTGCGGAGAGAGATGCATACCGGTTCTGTCGACACGGAAATTCGCTGGGAGCTTTGTGGAAATCTGGCCGTGGAATCGGGCATGCGGAGGGACATTCGATGAGGGGACACCTGCGTCGTAGTCTAGAGTTGCAGTGCTATGACCACCCACGACACGGTCTGCCATCGTCTTGCAGTCCTCAATGGTCGACTTGTCTTCGAAATTGAGGAGGACGTAAGGCTTTGTGGGCGTGTGCAAGGCTTCGCCGTTCAAGGCTAAAGAAAGTCATGTCAGTTTCGCGGATGGGATGGGAGGAAAGTTGCGATGATGCGATACCAAACTTTACGAGGCGGCCGAATTCCTCAGCGCTGCGCTTGAAGAAGCCAGCCCGAGCAGCTAAGCTCCGAGTTGGAATCATGGTGAGGGGTTGTGAAGTTGTGAAGTTGTGAAGTTGTGAAGTTGCTAAGATGGAGTGGCGTGAGGAACGGAGGTCCAAATTGCCGGAGCTTGAGGTCCCGGCGCCGATCATCCGCGATAAGATAAAACTGATAGTTAACCCTTTAGGGTAGGGTAGGGTATGACCGTATGAGGGTGGAAATCAAGTACTTGATATTATAAACTGGGGCATTTAGTAATATGTAAGTAGCTCTTAGCTCTATCTGATATCTTTATACACTTGTCCAAGAGTGCTATTTGTGCTGGTCAGTCTGCATCGAGGACATTTCCAAGTTACTACTCTACTCTCTCTTTGCCCTAATTAGGGTGCCTGTTATACTTGCGTATTATAACCAAAGCAAAAGGACGAATTTAATGGGACTTTTTAAATAATTTCTCTCACAGAAGTATCTCTATTTTATGCCACGGAAATTATAGTAGTAGCAGTAGGAGTAGGCGTTCTCTAGGGATACTATGTAACACACCTGCTACCTAGGTACCTACCCGATAATAGAGATGAAGTTATAGCTGGACAGAGGAAATCTAGAGCTACAGAGCCCCAGCCTAAGAATGATGTATTCAAGGCCAGATTCCCTCAGTTGCCGGGTCAGAGCTAGTCTACAGTCTTTATGTCTAGGCATCACTGGCACCATGGCACGAGAATAGGGCAAAAAGTACTATTTCCCTCGGAGCCGTATTGGGGATCGGGCAGATATAGTCTACGCACCACCGGCGTCATCCCCAGAAACACCCACCCCACAGAACTAGAACCAAAGTAGCTAGTTTTATCCCTAGCGGAGGACCATTTTGATGTATTTTAAGCTTCAACTTGAGTCACAGGTCCTGCAAAAGAGAGGAACCGTGCCTGGTTAGTTACATCAGTTGAGAGAGATGGAGTATACAGAGCAGCCACGAGACACCACCTGAGCATTCACAAGAGTGACTCGTCGGAAATATCCAGGCGGCACAAGTGCCGAAAAATGTACCTACTAGACTCTAAAGGCCTTGCTCGAGCCCTCTGAATCTTGGGTCTAGCTGTACAAATGGTGGGTGGTGCCAAAATGGAAGCCATGGTTGACCATTTGGCCCAGCACAGGAAATACACCAACAGAGCTTAGTACTTCGATTCCCCTAAATGGAAAGAAAAATTTCTCTCAGATAAAGAAGTGGGAGGGGAATTTTCACCTTCAACTCACTCATACATACGACTTCTTTCACCTCTTACCTAGCGACACATATCATTCGCTATTTTCCTGTCAATTTGCTATAAGTTTGATACTACATCCTACATTTGTACCATTTGATCTTCTCAAACCTCTCTAAATACCAGGCTATGGTCATACAGACCATGGATTCCGACGGGGAAAAGGTCTACCCTAAAAGGGCAGATCGTATGCTGGAGAAGCCTTCATCCAGGAACGCACAAGGCCTTTTCCCTCCTGAAGCTTGCCTCTTCGTTGGGAAGTGAGTGTGGCACCCAAATACCTTCTAGCTAATGCGCTAACCTTATCTCAGCATCCACTCGAAGCTTCCAAGAGATCAACAGGAACAAGACTTGGCGGTACTATTCTCTCAACATGGACGTTGCTACGTGAAGGTGAAAATCGACCACCCCAAAGGTTTACCAGGTGCTTTTGTGCAATTTGAGGTTTGTCCCACTCCCCTACAATCAAACCACTTCCTTACTCGAGGGTATTTTAACCAAAAGGCTTTACTATAGAAAAGGGAACATGCTACGGCGGCACTTGAGCTTAATGGTACACAATTGCACAATCGCCCTTTGAGAGTTGAGCGGGCCAAAGGACAGCGTGAGTGTCGTATTTGAATAGACCCAATAGACACAAAGCTAACAATCACAGGAACTGGTATCATATCACTTAAATCAGGCGACCCCATCACCGAAGAAGAAGCCGAAGAGGCCTTGAAAGGATGTGGTGCCCTTCTTGGAATCGCGAAACATCCGTATTCCAAAGAAAAGCATTGCATTGCCACATTTGCTTACCTTGCGGACTATAATGATGCGATCAAGGTGAGTACAACCCCTATATTATGATCGCTTGGCCTTTTTCTCTTTGAATAATCACTCACATCTATTCTAGAACTTTCAAAAGGATAGCAAATACCATCTCGGGAAGACCATGATAGAAAACAACCCGTTCTCCCAAGACGGAGTGCTCCATGAGAACTTGGTTCCCCGTGAACCATACCCTGCCCCACGCAGTAACCACAGCAGCTCGAGATATAACAGTCCTGGAGCTCATCGTCCTGGTCCTCCCAGCTATCCAGGTCACCGAGGCAATTTTCGGGGCTTCTCACGGCCTCCACGTCGGCCATTTCAGCGCTGGAGTCAGGACTCCAGCCCACCTCGAAGCTATCATCGCCAGTACTCTCAAGATAGAGGCCCTTTCTATGAGAATCATCATGAACCTTTCTCGGCATTCAATCCCAATCCACCATTCATCCCACCACCCGCACTGCCGCCAATGACATTCCCAATACCACAAGGAACAGCTCCACCCTTCATAAATCCTCCAAACGGTGGATACTATAGTCCCCAGCCTGGTAACGGATATGCTTACCCTCCACCAAGCAATGGATTCAACTTCCCTCCATCACCACTGGGAAATGGCTACAACTGCCCGCCACCGGTAAACGGATATCCCGGTGATTTCTATGGACCAGTTCCTCCTATGGGCCCATCAGGCTTTGATCCTAGCTATCAAGGCCCATTGATAGTCAGCAGTCAGTCACATCCGATGCCCGGCAATCCTTATCAACAGCAAGGTCCAAACGGCTTCTTTCCTCCCTACATGCCCCCAGAAGGGCCCATGAATGGAAATAACTATCACCCACCAATGATATTCGAGCAGCCACATGTACCGGGGCCATTGGTAGTCTCATCAAATCCCCCCATACCTCAGAACGAGCCAAGCCAGTCAACGCCCGCTCCTGAAATGCAAGCAAATGACACGACTGGGGATAAGGACACAACCACCGAGAAAGCATCACAGGAAGAGCCACAGCTAAGCCCGGAGGCCAAATCATTCAACCCAGAAGCAAACGGTGACTTGGAACACGAGGAAGTCATCACCACCAGTGATGAAACTCATTCGAGTGACGGCAGCGTACCGGAGACATTCTATGAATCGGATGATCCCAGAACAATCCGAATCAAAGATTCAGACGAAGAAGTGGAAGGGGAAAAAGAAGAAGCCAAGGACAAGGATCAGACGGATTTGGCCGCACTTGGCTCGGAGCTCGCGCTTCGACAGAAGCAGAATGGAAATAGCAAGAAGGATGCTGAGGATGGAAGCAGTGTCAACGATGAACACCAGTCTGAGACCTCCACTATCAAGCCTCTAAATGGTAGTCCTTTTGTGGCTTCCCCAGAGCCTACAGTTCAGGGATCTGCTTCCCCGAGTTCTCCGTCTGATGTCAATGGCGGTGACTCTGGACCTACTCAGTTCTCGATTGATGAGCAAGTGCGCGAGATGGCAGCTCAGCGGGGTGATGATCTGAAGGATAGTTTGCTTGAAGAAGTTATCAGGGAGCTCGAAGAGGAGCAGAGACGAAAGAAAGAGCAGGAACAAGAAGAAGATGAGAAGTCGCCTGCTGAGACCTCGGAAGGTAGCTTGATTGATACTATGTAGAGGATATTGTATTGCTTTGCGGATTGAGAGTTTGTTGGCACCTGGGCATTTTGATATTTTTCTTTTTGGCCGATTGTTGATATTTTGGAACTGAATTGTTGCGTTCAAAGCTTTGCTTGTTGATACTTTACTCGGCTGTGACATGTACGAGGTTATTTGCGTTGTTATATGATGTTTTTTCTTCTTCTTTATTTTATGCTGAGTAGTATGAGTACTTGGACTTTTTTGGGTAGTATTCTCTTGGACTTTGATTGGTGGTTTTGTTGAAAGTTATAACTGTTTTTATTCTACCTGTATGGCAAACTCATGTATGGCTATGTGAACAATGCAGTTGGAATGGGTATTCTTACACTGGCATCCATAACCACACACTCCGGGCTTTGCCCTGAAAGTTCTGTTGTATTCACTCATATTATGATCCTCCAAAAATAGTTGCAATAGCCCTGGGGAGTACCCCTAGCTCCGGTCGACGACGAAAGTAGATGCCTACCTCCTAAGTATGGATTGAACATCAATCAGACTCCTAGGAATTACCATTTAAATAGCCTCAGTAATTGGAAGCTCACGAGCACGGTTGAGATGATCAATTCCGTACTCCGTACATAATTTGTAGTAGTTTGTTGATCTATAGACCGCATATGTAGAATAACGATCCAACAAAACTAGTGACTGCCCACTTCTACCTACTATGTATGGATGTAGGTACCCAGCATTCTCAATATCAGGTAGTGTAGACCTTCAACCCACATTACTTTATCTAATAATATGTAGTATCTCCATTCACGTCCGTCCATATAACCCAGCTGCTGCCCAGGCGCTATCGTCCTCCAGTTTTTGGAGTTGTTATTTGATTTTTCTTCACGTTGCTACTATGAACACTAGAATACAGTGACTATTTCTTGGTCAATCTCGACAACACTGACAACTTCAAGTTCTTGAAATATAAGGATGTAATGTGACTAATATTTGATACATGGCGACTATATCAGATTCTCTATTAAGACTTAGGGCTAAGGTAACTCAAATTGATACCTGAGTTAATATGACTATTACTAATTAGGGTTATCTTTACTCATTCTTTTTCAGAAAGAGCGAGAGGTCAGCCTTACTAGTACACCTGCCAGATGTAACTAGTAGTATCTACTACTAGGTACTATATGGATAGTAGGGTAACTACCAGATTGCTGTATAAAGAGTAGTGCTTGCTTGATTCAAGCCTCAACATCCGCTCCTTCCATGAGAAGCCCAGCTTCCTGGGAAGTAAAACTCCAAGATGGAATCTCCATGAAGCCTCTCTCTTTCGCTCTCTAACGTAAATCGCGATTCAACTGCCCAGGTGTCACTATATCATGTTATTTTTCCAACGTTTTATCCCCGCGCTGAAGCGCGCTTATCCGATCACCCCCTCCATCTGTTCAAGTTGGGAGTGCTGTGAACAACACCAACAACTCTACCAATATTCACCTGGAGGGACGCGAAGTGCCAGCTCCTCGGAGCATTTCGCTCGGCAATAAAATTCCCAAGATTGCTAAGAAAGCAGATGAGATGGGGGCGGGGGCTACTTCAATCTTCCTCCCTCTCGTGATGCCCCGGGACCTTCGACTTAAGCTCGCTGTCGGCGTCCAGAACAAGGATGAGGGTGATGAGGACAGTTCTTTGGCCCCGATTCCAAGGAGAAGACGGATTCAAGAAAACTTGAAGGGGTAGGGGGTTGGGGAAGTCAAGGAACTCGCCAGGCCTAACTAAGCTCACCAGCACTATTCAAGTGAGTTTCTGCGGTATGTTTTCTTATAACTATTTGTCCCCGTAATTTGCTAGCATAGTACAATTATAGATACGAGCCTTGCCAATATGGGAAATTCCAGGTCGAGGTTTACAACGAATAGTCTGGTCTGGGATACGTTCGGCTTTGGTGATAACTTGCAAAAGTTTTCGGGTGTCAATGAACGATTCTCCTTCTTTACAAAGAGGTTTATACAAGGATTTACACCAGGTTCCACAGAGTGACATAGATGAAGGGGAGTTTTTATGAAGGGAGACGGTGCTGATTGTTGAATTTTGGTGGAATTTGTGAGGTTTGTGAGATTCACCTGGGCATGTATGTTAACTATTACCACAGTGGGGGCGTGGTAACCGTTCTTGACGTTGCAAGAGCGCACTAGTAAGACCTGCCAGTGATACCTAGATTCTGAAATTACATAGTAGTAGTAGGGGCCTCTCTCCAGCTCTGTGTGTGTGTTGTTCATCATTACAATGGATACAATCATTCAAACGGTTTGTACTGGAATTCCGTCACATACTTCCAATGAACTACGTAGTAGCTTTTTATATTGAAATCGAATCCATGCCTTCCAAGGTTCTTTTGGTTCCCTCTCCACTGGAGTCTTAGGTACTATAATGTTCAATGTCTTACTAAGTACTCTGCCTCCATACACTCCAGGGCTGCAAGTGCTTCAAGTTCTTGTGACTGTGGTGGCACGGCTCCCAAAGCGATCTATCCTCCAAATCACCTCTCAGAAAAAGTAGATGTCTTAATTCAGTTGAATCTGGGCATTTTTTTGAAGATTTATTTGTTTTTCCTCCATCAGCAATCCACAAAGCTTTACAAGATAGTCACACATATAGCATAGTCCGACGTATTCCAATCAAACAGCATAAGGGAACATCGAATATAGTGTTCCATCAAGTCTTTCGATAGTCATTTTCACTGTAAGTGTCCAATTCAGTTACAAAGTCTCCAACCTTTTTTTTCTCAACACGAATGTCGAGCTTAGATAAAGCAAGATCATTTTGCGCTTCGAGGATCGCAACTTTGTTGTATAGAATATGGACGTCTCTTCTAGATCGAAAGGCTGTGTATGCTAGAATCACAGTCAAACAGGAGGCAAAGAACTCGTATCAATTTGTTATACCTGTACCACGTGGGAACAGCACTGGCATTTTGGAAAAGTGATAACAGTATCAACTTGAAGTAAAGCGGATTCGAAGTTTCTGAAGATTTAAGATATTATTTGAGGAAAATGAAAGGTGAAAGGAAAGGAGAGAATGGGGAGACATAATTTTCGAATATTAATGAATTGTTCAAAAGAGATCGGCTGACCTAGATTGTAAACTAAGCTCTCAAGAATTTGGTTAGGTAGACCAAATCGGGTCAAGTAACGTATTTCCAAAGCGAACCGCCCACCCAAGCGAGCCGCCCACACCGCTTCAGGTCACGTTCCGACGCGTTCTCTCCATTTTCAAACACCCACCATGCCACCAAAACGCGCTCAAACTAGCAGAAATACTGCTAGCAAGGAGGGAAGGATACTGCTAGCTATTAAGGCTATTCAAAACCAATCAGCAAGCTCTATTCGTGCAGCTGCAGCGATATACGACGTTCCTTGGACTACGCTACGTGATCGGCTTAATGGTACCGCAAATCGAGAGAATATACGCGCCAACAGTCATAAATTGACACAAAATGAGGAGGATTCACTTGTACAATGGATACTCTCTATGGATTCACGTGGAGCAGCACCCAGGCCATCTACTGTACGAGAAATGGCTAATATTCTACTTGCGGAGCGTGGATCTACCCTCTTATTGGTTGTTAGTAAAAATTGGCTATTAAATTTTATTAAACGCCGTGAGGAGCTTCGTACACGTTTTTCGAGACGCTATGATTATCAACGTGCTCAAAATGAGGATCCAAAGTCTTTACGTGAGTGGTTTAATACCGTTTAACGTGTGATTGATGAGAATGGTATCCAGCTAGAAGATATCTATAATTTTGATGAGACTGGTTTTGCAATGGGTCTTATTGCAACTGCTAAAGTAGTAACACGTGCTGAATACTACGGTCGGCGAGCAATTCTATAGCCTGGAAATCGTGAATAGGTGACAATAATTAAGTCAATTAGTGCAAGTGGTTTTGTACTACCTCTATACATTATATTCAAAGGCAAAGTCTATATCGAAAGCTGGTTTAATAACCTTCTAAAAGACTGGCGATTTAAAGTCTCTTAAAATGGCTGGACTACAAATGAGATTGGCTTACGATGGCTTGAAAAGCTTTTTATTCCAGCTACAACTATACATACGAAAGGGAAATTTTATCTTCTTATTCTTAATAGCCATAATAGCCATCTTACACCTTAGTTTGATCGGATCTGTACTAAGAACTTGATTATACTACTTTATATACCAGCATACTTATCTCACCTTCTTCAGCCACTAGATATTAGGTGTTTTGCTGTTCTTAAACGCTTATATAGACGTTTGGTTGAGAATTAAGTACGTACAGGATATAACTATATCGATAAGCTAGATTTTCTGGCAGTATATCCTCAAGCACGTATAGAGGCCTTCAAACCAGAGACTATTCAAAATAGCTTTATAGCAGTAGGTCTAGTACTAATTAACCTAGATCGTATACTCTCAAAGCTAAATATAGTACTACGAACACCTACACCCCTAGGAAGCAGACTAAGTAGCAGATCGAGTATTTTTACTCCAAAAACACCAAGAACAGTTCTTCAACTTAAAAAGCAAGCCTCTTCACTCAAAGCCTTACTTAAGGAACGTTCAAAAAGCCCTCTAACTCTAACTAAAATTATACTTAATCAAGTTATCAAAGGCTGCTTTCTCTCAATGTATAACGCCGCGCTTCTAGCAAAGGAAAATGCTAATCTACGCGCTACAAACGAGAAGAAACGACAAAAGCGTATACGATCAAATCGACAAATACCACACGAAGGGGGGTTAACTGTTGAAGAGGCCTCGCAGCTTATTGAGCAGCAAATTCAGCCAGTTGAACACGTTGAGGAACCTCTACCAGGGCCCATTGAACCGCCTATTCTACCACCTCCACCAACGAGACGGCGGCAGGTAAGGTGTAGCGGCTGCCATAAAGTAGGTCATTCAATTAATTGGTGCCCTAGTAGATAGATTTCTCAATATAATGGCGTTTTGGTGGTAAAATTTTAGTTCAAAGATGTAGTGGTGAGCGGTGTGGGCGGCTCGCTTGGGTGGGCGGTTCGCTTTGGAAATACGTTA
>KB644854.1:1224-32404 GCA_000347475.1 Penicillium paxilli ATCC 26601
GGGCCCACGTTGTAGGTCGGCAGCGCCCGCGTCTCTGGCTGTCTGGCCCAGTTCTTGGTACCATCTGTGGGCTTTACTCGCCGAATCGAACCAAATATCTCTCAGACCATCGGCATGGGTCTTGTGCCATCTCTTGCAGAGCACCAAAGGTGACCAAAGGTGGGATCGAATTGAATATCGAACGTAGCGCAGAAAGATCGAATGGTTGGTGTTCCAATGCCGCCAAAATACTCCGAGCTTCATCAATCAATGCCCTACGCATGAGGGCTCCACAGCGAGTTCCTTTTTTGGTAGTCCAGCAGCATTGATTCGAACCTAGCATGTGTTGTATCCCTTGGAGTGTTGTTTTTCTCCAGTCAAGTAGGTCAGATGTAGTTGCGGATTGGGAAGTCGCCATCTTGCTAGAAGTGATGCGTGGGAGAGATAAATTATTGACAAGATGGAAAAAGAAGGGCATTTGGGCCTCTAATTTATGTTCTTGGGCGAGGGTCAGAATTCTTTAGTGCGGGAAAGTATCTAAACCTTCGCAGTCCGTCTCTGGCAGCATATGTTGCCCTGGGAGCTAGGTCTGGATCCTGGGCATGCCTTCATTCCTGGAGTATGTCTAAATCTCCTGGGAGCTATAGACATATATTTGATTGTCTCACGTATCTTTTAAAAGGGCGATCATTCTTGCAGAAAGCTACGATAAACCCCAGATACAATACGAAGGGCGCGGAAGCAAAACAAAGAATGAAAAAAAAAAAAAAAAAAAAAAAAAAAAAATGGTTCCCTCGCAGCCAGAGGAACCCAGATGCACTATAGAATTCTAGTCCCCCGCCCAGGGCATACACTGCTTGTGTATCCCGAGCAGAAAAGATTTTTCCCTTTCCACGGATTATTGATCGCGATGAAGTCTATTCCATTCAAATAGTGCATTTAAATGATTACATCCCTGAAAGAACTCAGCTAGCATCACACATGCTACCAACTTTGAGCCCATCACCCAGGGTACACGCCGAAATATCTCTTTGCTTGTTGAGAAAAGTGACCCGCCCAGTATTCTCCTTTTGGTAGACTGAATGCTGTCGAATGTCCCGTGTAGCCATGGATGTCATTCGACCATATTATGCATCGGCTACCAACATCGACAATACCCAGACTGCCAGCAACAGAATGCTTTGCACAGATAACAGCGAGGAATAAATAGAGGAAGGCACGTATACTGTCGATTTTATCTCGATGCAGAGTAAAGTAGGAACTTGAAGTAAATCTTATAAGATACTTTCAAAATTGTTCGGGCCCAGTAATTATATACGCTGTCTGTGATCGGAACATGGATCGCATTTTTAGAGAATGTGAAACTTAGAGCTCACTAACGGATATTCCGGCAATACTTTGCTCAAAATCTCTCTCAAAGTATTTTATTTGAGTTTTTGAACTGGTAAGAGCCTTTTTCAGGTGAGATTATCGCATCTTGAAGTCACCTTTTAAATAGCAAATCCAAAAGAATGGCGGGTTTTTTCCACCCCATTTTCTGCAGAACCAGCACATGATTCGCATTGCTTACTGTTGAAATGTGTCATCAGTGGCTTTGTACGTTATTCTCGTCGGTATTCAAGTGATACTATCAGCGAGAGAAAGCCTTCACTGTAGTTATCCACCAGGAAAACAGTGATTCCTCCAAAGTCTGCATGGGCCTGACGAGTAATGTTGAACCAGCAGTATCTGGACGTCCAGCTTCTTAAAATCCTCAATCCACAGCGATAACTACGTGTACATAATCAAAGGCAAGTTACAGCGCCATGAATACTCAGCTTTCAGCCACCTCAACAATTTCTCCAACAAATCCCTCTTATACTGATGGCTTGAATGATATTTTTTGTCGGGAATTGGGACACGCAGACCAACCTGACTATAGAAAGTGTCGAATATACTTTGAATCAGAATGATAAGCAAATGCTTGACAACGACTGTTCTGCTGGCGAGGAATCGGGTATTTACAGCATTGGAGGCCGTCATTTTGCTAGCGTCGACGCAATCACCATTGTGAATTGTGAGGGCACAAACAGATGACTCTGCAATTGCAGCTAGCTCAAAATTTCATCATTGAACCAATGCAGCCCTCGGAGGCATTCTATTTTTTCCTGATGATCCAGCACCTGATGATCCAGCATATGAATTGTTTCTATCACTGTTAATATCGTTTAAAGCACCGATGGCGCGTATCAACATTCATCACCAAGTGTCCATACGTTACTGCGATGGGTGGGGCGGCAACCAACCTTCACTAACCGACGATGAGTGCATTATTTTACTCGAGGATTGCCCCATCAATAATAATCAATCGTCAAGCGATGCTTCACTCCTGGCCATCTACTAGCCCAAACGCATAATCCTTTTTATTCAAGCCAGTACAAGCTATGACGCAGCCTGGGACTGATTCGCTCAGGCCACGTCTCACCCAGGACTTCCTTGAAAAGTGAATGAGTTACTAGATCGATCACGTTTCCGTAGAACAGTCGTCTCTGCCATCAGCCTCAACTTTGCGTATAGCAATACTCATATCAATCTCCTCGGAACTAAGTGGACACGGGAAAGTGGGTACTACAAAATATATGAGCCAATTTGTACCCTGAATGGCCCACAAGTGAACAAGCCTTCAGTGGGATGATTGGTTGATATCTGGCGGTGGCTCCTAGGAGCCTGTGATCCGTAAGTATTACTGCAATCATTGGATACTACTAATAGAATTATATCCACCAAGGAATAATAAGCCAATCGGAGCCATGTATGATTCACCACACATGCGCCGCAAAGTCCCAGTACGAACGATTGGTCCAAATTTTGCTATGAGCTCCTAGGAGTCTTTTCAAAATCATCCTTTCGAACATCTAGTACTTTTCGCTGTGTTAGACCTAATATTATTGCTTTCGGGGTGTGATGTTAGTGCAATCGTACTGTCTGTTGCTCATTGCGACTAGTTTATCTTGTTACCATTGAAGCCAATCAATGGTGAGGTGATCAAGGTTATATACCAGACTAGGCAGACCGAAAGGGGCAGCGAGGATAACACATATTCCAGCTGTGCGTGTGCATTCCAAGTAAAATTCATCCGCACATTTTCGCAATTGCGACTGACTGTCCTTTTGGAGTAGAGTCCTCAATAAGTCCTCAATGGACAGCATGAATCTAGAAGAAGCTAGAAACATAAAGGTTAAGAGACAGAACCGAAAGAATTCCATCATAGTGAGGTCAAGTTCACATAACTGCCACCACTACTCCGAGCTTCCCTCCTCGCAATTTCTGATTGATTTCCCGTACTTTCCCGCCTCTATTCTCTCTAAAGCAGAAACAGGGTTACTCGGCAACTGGATACCACTCTCCTCGCTTAGGCTTTGACCAAGCTCTGCTGCCGGGCGACTGTCAATAGCTGTATGTTCACTAAACATGGGGTCCTGCTGTTGGGCTCCGGATTGGTGCTCCGGATCAGGGGATTGGCGGCCAGCTTTGGGTGCAGACATGATGTGTCGTTCTCTGTCTATCTTTTGGATTCCAGTCAGTGGTGGTGTTATTCGTGGATCAAAGAGTGATTTGCTGTGTACTGACAAAGATCAAAAAGCAGTATCTTTGATACTGACGGGACTTGGGAATTTGGGATTTAGCCGCTGTCTTAATTTTTCCTGGTTCCCTTTTTAAATGGGCTAAACAGGCCTAAGAGCCTAGCTTAAATAGATTTCATCGAGCGAATGACTTATCATTGCATGTCTTCAACCAAATTACATCGATACTAGCAATCAGCCCGATGACGAAATGAGGTAAACCCTGTTTATGATGCCCAGTGGCGACGTATTTTGGCCGATCACATGCCTAGGCTCTCAATTTCAAAGTTTGCTGCTTACATGTCTTGGCAGCACATCCCATATCCTTGACGGTCTCTTGGAGCTCATGGATTGATGGTATTGTTCTGTCACTCTGACTCGCTCATGTACAGTTACGTCTGTATCTATTATGCTAGGTCGTGACCCATACGGCACCTAGAGAATACAACAATCCCACGCATTACAATATGGTTTTAATGTGGTTTCAGTTGAGCTTGCTTATTGTTAATTTCTCGTAGCTAAATATTATAGTGACAGATCTCGACCACAGGTAATTATTTACTGTTTAACGGCAGTTCCTGGATTGTATGGGTTGGTCTACTGGGTGCTACTATATGGTGCAAAGTGCAACTAATCCTGGTAGAATATATAAAGATTGGACCTCGGGCAGATGTGTAGGCAAGCACCCTTCTTCTTGTAGTATAAGTAGTTCCCTAGCATTGCAGGAATAACATGCTTCTCTCTCTTTTATTTCTAAGCTTCCATGCGCAGATGTGTTGCTTGACCTATAGTCTATGATTTACATAGGAAGTATTTCTTGAGGTGGAAAGTGCGACTAGATCGTCATTACTCTCCATTTAGACCCGTCTGTACTGATCAGACTGCATTAGAGCCTCCCTATCCAAATATAGCCTAGAATGCTTATACTCGTCGGCAGCCATTCGAGCATTTGAATTTATGTAGTACCGAGCTGAGCTATTAAGAACAGTAGAGAAAGGGTATCCATTGACTTTATCTTCTGTCAACAATGCAAGGCCATAACACTATGATTGTAATCAAAGGCATTGACCAATCCTCGAAGGTGAGATATTATAGCCAGTACCACCATAATGTGAAATATTTGGTGGGAACTTATCCAGATATCGAAGAGGCCTGGAAATATACGCTCTGGTATTCGGGTCTGAGAATATGCATATTAGACTCTGGATCGTAAGACACTTTTCTTAACTCACGGCATATATGCAGGCTCCTACAATATAAAGCGATCCCTGAAGGGCAACCCAGAAAAGACCGATCTGCTTGCTCATCTGCTTGAGGCCAAACTTCGTAACCCCATGAACGACAGGGAAGAGTGCTGATAGTCCAAGGGAGATGAACATTCCCGCCCGAAAGGGTCGCCAAGTGGGGTGCCGAAATTGAGGGTTTGCTGAAATCGCGACACAAAGTAACCCAAGGGAGATGATCTAAGCAGATATATGTAAGTCCTCTCCTTGAAGTAGTGTAACGGTAAAAGTGTATGAGGACAGACCATATTTAAATAGACTCTCTGCAAATTGGGATGGCAGTAGAACCCGTAGAAGATACTCGGAATAAAACTTCCAACGATCAGAAATACAATACCAATATAATCCACTTGGTTTGCAATGCGTGCAACGTGCGAGGAATGATTTTGAACGGCGTGAAAAGTTGCCGATATACCCAGGCATAGGACAGCTCCCAAGAAGAAACAGCCAAAAGCCATGGTATCTGCTTTTGAGATGCTTGTATATTTACGTGCGAGCGCTTTATAGAGTGAGATGCCGACGGCCAAAAGGATAATCGCAGGGATGAGGTGGGAATAGATGTTGATGGATTCATTGTGTAGATATCTGAGGCTGGCGAATGATTTGCGAAAGGAATTGGATTGAGTTCGATAACCTGAAAGGATGTATTGATTATCACGTTGCCAAGAAGGTAGTTGATTCCATGATAATGACATTTTCACACGGTTGTCGAGATTTCCGTATGTTCAAAACTGTTGAGAAGGAAGTCAACACTCTCACCAGAAGGGTGGAATAGTCATTAGGGGGGTTGCTAGAATATCTAAACGGACAGAGCGAATTACGTGATATCAGAACCGAGCTATCTCTCCTGACCTCCATATTGCCACTGATGTCATGATATCGATGCGGACCTTTTGTTTGCCGATAGAGACAACGGCTATCAAGTGAGACTAAAGTATCAGAAGGATGACGTCATTTGATGTACAGGCGTTTTTCTTTGCTTCAGTAATCAATTCATGCTCATAACTCTCCACACCCACCCACAGCGTTCTTCTACGTAGTAGTGGTATCACTCAATACAAAAATCTTTTGTTTTTTTTCTTCTGCATTAAACTCCGTGCTCATTTTTAGAATCTTGAATTTAAATTGTCCTCAGCAGAATCCAAGCCTTGCCACCTGAGTCGTGATGAATCTGCCGCGCCGCGTCTCAGAATCATCCACAATTCGGAGAAGGCTAAGTTGCAGAAACGTGAGGTGGAATGTTCAAGTAATTAAAAGCTTGGAAAGATGCTCCTTCTCCTCTTTGAGCTGCTCTAGTATGACAAGTGAGCGTCACCCAGCGTCATAGCCAGTATGGCAAGGTGACTCGGATGAATGACAGATATGATCAGGCATATATGCGTCTTCACTTCCTTGACACCCGAAGACTCACAGCACCTCGAGTAATCGAACTTAGCCTATCAAAGGCCCCACATCAGATCTTGAAGTTGGCTTGCTACCCCGATAGTCGGCTCAGGGATGCATATATCGAAGACGCCAATTTGTCTGTCGAAACTCTTTCCGAACGTCGTCCTGACTTTGTACCAAACCTCGTATCTGTAGGACCGTCGCACTTGTATCTTTTGTAGTTCAGAGATATGAATTGTGTTATTTATTCAGAGAGAAACATCAGGCTATATATATAACGAGAAGATCAAGTTGATTTCCAATCAACTTGGTTCTTCGTATACATACTTCGGGATTAATTCCGATGGTTCGGCTTGATTCCTGATCTGTACCAGCCTCATATCACAACAGCTCATCGAAGTTATCTTGCACTGGGTGAAAATAGTCTTGCCCCTTTGAAAAACGGCCCTCATAGACCGCCGGTTATATCTGGCGGCCCATGCCTAGGGCGAAATGCCAGTTTCGTCGAGTGAGTAGGGGCCACTGCCTTTGGACAGCAAAAGCTCCGCCAACCCAATCTTGCCCCACCAGACGGCGAGGTGGAGTGCGGTTTGGCCTCTGTGATGCCGAAGATCGACTGCACAGTTCGTTAGTTACAGTATGGGCCGCAGCGTCGAGCACGAGCCATATTTGACCGCACACCACAAGGCGTTTTCCTGCTCTTGATTTTGGATATTGATAGCTAGCCTACTACTTTTTAGTAGGAGCTGGAGCCTCGGCGGATGAAGAGTATTTCAGGGCCCTCATGACCGGGGTTCTCCCACGAAAGAAGGCATTGACGTTTGCTCCATGATGAAACAACATGAGCGTAAGATCAACATTGTCATCTTCGGCGGCCCGGCCAAGAAGATTGCTGTTCTGATATTCGAATTGAATTGGAGAATTGTTGTTCGTAGAAGGTGGTACTTGTCTCTGCAGGATATTGCAAGGGCGAATTTTGCGCTACCATGTAGGTATGCGGCAATCATCAACACTATTTCTGGAGGCAAGTCTCCGGTCTGAGACTATTCATCTGTTCAGTTTCCGATAAGCAATATATTGTGAGAATACTTAACGAACCATGATGTAAAAGAAGTGTGAGATGGTGTGAAATTGAGAGAAACCTGGCAGAAGGCCAAGAGACACCAGAGCAGCTTTATGAAGGGCCCCAAATCTTGGCCCAGTCCATCCGACTAGAGGGTCCAACTATGGGTCGCATCATGCCCCTGGGATCTCTTCGGTGGATACAGGGGTTTACTTTCTGATGGCAAAATCAGCATTGAGGACCCAATGCGCTTTGTTACTCCTGGGAACGCGGAAGGTATTCCCCTGGTCACTACAATTCTCTCAGCATATCACAATTGATGTGACTCTAGACCACAGGCTATTTCTGTCCAGAGAATAAGGGTTGAAAGTGTCAAGGCATGATGAGTGTCGCGACGCTCCAGATAATACCATGTATTTTCAGGCAGCATCGGATCCAGTATGCCGAAAGGGCTCACTACTTACCACTTTAGGAGCCGTACAGCTCGCCACCAAAGCCTTGAAGAATGTGTAAGAAAATGCCTTCTGAAGAACATCATGACGACGGTTGTTGATATATTTAAAGTAGACTCAGTGTCGCTTCGATTGCAACACACTTTTATCAAAGTTTCATCCAAATCAGATATCCCCAAGCCACGAACTATCTCGACCGTTCTTCTTATTACAAATTGCTTCGCCATTTTGATAGAATCAAGAGAATACATCTGCGGTCAATCCAGTTTTGATTGTTTATCTCCAAAGCCATGACAAAGTCTCATGGATTGGCAGCCTCATGCTTTAGAAATTACGGCGGCCCTGCATCCCCTGTCGCGTTTCCAAAAAAGGATGCAATAGAGACATGCCCGCCTATCAGTCTTGCTGTGACCGTGGGCAACCGGATCTATGTTTGTATGAAGAATGGGTCCCTTTGGCCTTGGGGCAGAAGACAATGCCGCCAACCCAGCCAGAAAGTTCGAAGCGGCGAAAGGCTGTCTTCGAGGCCGAGCGGACGCATTACCATCAGCGGAATGAGAAGACCATCGATGCACAAAGAGAGACCTGTGAGACCGGACACGTTGCCAATCAAACGGGTTATGAATGCCGATCTCCATCTATCGACGCCTTTTCTTCAAGATACTTCCAAGCCAGCAACGGCCTGATAGAAGATTGGAAAAACGAAGGCGAAGTGGCGACATCGCAGAAGTCACGTCCCAGTCCCGTCGGTCGCTTTCCGCTCAGTACAGGCGATCCTGAGGAACGCCCGAGCTCTTTCGGCTCTTGTACAACGCAGTCATACTCTGATATGGCACTTCCGGTAGCTTTTGTCTTAACTCCAGGTCGTCAATACATTCTGCATCTGGTAAATTGTTGCAACATGCTCAGAATGAGTGCAGACATGTTGAGCGTTTCAGTAACGAGGGTCGTTTGTTTCCCTAGGGCTTCTTCGCGGCCTCACCTTCGGCGGGCTTCTCGTATTTGGCGTGCATGACTGTCACGTTGCCCTACCAGGAGGCAAACACGCCTAGAAGAAGACAACAGCCATGTGACTTCGACTAGTACAGAGCCGGAAAGCTCCGGGACCAGCAATGGACGTATGGCAACCAAAGAGATTCGGCAAATCATTGAACAACTACAACACACAATAAACAAGCAAAGCGTGCTGATCCAGGCAACCAGAACCGAGCTTCGCGAAGTGACACACAGCCAGAGCGAGCTGCAGACCCAGAATGAGACGCTACGGGAAGAGATCCAAGCGCTGCGAACACAGGTCGAAAGCCTAAAGACACCGCCTTCGGGCCGATCGTGGGCGGCTGTTGCAGCAGACGCCAACAATTCGGACCCTCAGGAAAACAGTCGACACACAAAGAAAGAGAAGAACTGCGTCCGAATCAGCACTCGCCAGACCTCAACCGACGCAATCGAAACAGACGACAACGGAAAAACCTTTGGACGATACTTCCCCACCGCCGAAGCGAACACATACATCCGGAACGCACTATCAAACGACCCATCCACGCAAGATGTACAAGTCGCGGGAGTCGGCACCACTCGAACTGGATACATCATTCGATTCAAGGACTCGGAGTCGGCAGAGGCGACCCGCTGCAACTCTGAATGGCTGAGGGACCTAGGAAACGAGACCAGGCTGGTGAGACCACGACACGGAGTAGTTGTGCATCACTTCCCTACCCACTGACTGGACCTCGAGAAGGACAAAGCAGGTGCTATCAAGAAACTCACAAACGAGAACGATCTCGCTGCTCGCGAATTCCGAATCGAAGATATCGCGTGGCTCAAGAAACGGGACAAGAACCTGGGGACGTTCGCCTCCATAGGCATTTGGTTTGATTCTGCAGAGGCCGCGGAATGGATGATTGACAATGGACTGATTGACCGGCGGTACATTGGGCGCATAGAGAGATACAAGGCTAAAGAACGACGATGCTTCCGATACCAACGGTTTGGCCACCAAGCGTGGTCCTGCAAAGAAAAAGCAGCACGGTGCGGACACTGCGGTGGGTGGCCCTCACGAACGATCAAGATGCCCACCCAGAGTCAGAGCACGATGCTTAGAATGTAGTGGTGAACACCCAACCGGGGATCCCCTGTGTGCAACGCCAACCGGCCCTCTCGCCCCGCAATGTTAAGGAAACCTCTCCGAATCCTACAGTTGAACATCATGAAATCGAGGGCGGGCATGGAGGCCCTCATAAACGACCAACAGAGCGAAAATCTAGACATCCTCCTAATTCAGGAACCACCAATCACTGCATATCGAACACATGTGAACCACAGCGCATGGCGATTATACAAACCAACAATAGAAGACGGCTCAGCTAGACTGCGAAGCCTCATCTATGTGAACCGTAGGCTCTCAACGGCCTCTCACCAACAAGTACAATGCGTCCACCCAGACCTAACAGCAATTAAGATCTGGACGGCCGAACTCCGGATCCTGGTATTTTCGGTCTATATCCCACCCGTACCGATGCACAACCCCAACGAACCATCGGCAGAGACGACTCTATCCGCGATCCATCACGCGATCCAGAAACATACTCAGAGCAACAGAAGACCCACCTGTCTCGTCCTATCTGGAGATTTCAACCGCCATCATCCGGCATGGGGGAACAATAGCATCCAAACCCGCTTCGTTGAGGAAGCCGGAAGCTGATCAATATCTTTCACGAACATGGCCTGCGGGGATGTCTCCCTCGAGGAATCTCAACCTATGGTCACTGAGCCACCGGAAAGAAGATCCACGATTGACCCGACAGTGACGGACAGACCTGAGCTACTGCTTAAGTGTCATCTTTACCACGATAACTACGGCTCGGACCACCGGGCCACATACTCAGGGTGGAGCCTCGAAACACATCGCAACCACCATAAAACTCCAAGAAAGGCCTACGACCGCGCAGACTGGGGGAAAATTGGAAACGAGGTAATAAAACTCATGGGGAAACAGACTGAAATGCACTCAACCCACGCACTCGATATGGCCGTCGAAAACCTCACTAAGACAACTGCGATCGCCGTGGACAGATACACGCCTGAGCAGCGACTCTCCCCTTATGCTAAACGATGGTTCACGGCCGATCTCAAGGAGCAACAGAACAAAGTAAACCGCTTGCGACGCAGATGGCAGGCGAGATGTGTGGAAGCAGGACGAAACGATCCCCACAGTATGGCACTTTCCTGGACATGCGCTAGTCGCGGCGGGCGTGGACCCGGATAATCGAAGAAGCGAAAGCATCACACTGGAAACAATTCCTCGACGAGGCCGGCGAAGGGAAATTCTGGAAATCCGCATCGTATATGAAACCACGGGAGGCGTGGGGTTGCGACCCAACGCTCCGGGTCGGCAACAGAGAGGTGGCTGATAATCCAGAAAAGGCGCAAGCGTTCATAGATGCATTCTTCCCGTTGATGGCGCCCGCCGAAGACAAGCAACTACCTAGACCCCGAGCCTTAATCCCATGGCAACCGCTCTCAGAGATCGAGATTTACCGATCGCTCAGTACTACAAAACCATCAACAGCGCCAGGTGAAGACGGTCTTCCTATGTTAGTCTGGAAACGTCTCTGGGATTACCTCGGGAGCATCATTACCAAGAATTTCACGATGTCGATCGAACTAGAATACCACCCCCAGGGGTGGAGACGCGCCCAGATCGTAGTTCTGCGGAAACCTGGAAAGCCAGACTATTCGCAGCCAGGAGCCTACCGCTCCATTTCGCTCCTAAACACGCTTGGAAAGTTATTGGAAGCAGTGGTCGCCCGACGGTTGTCCTTCTACGCGGAGCACTACGGGCTACTACCAGACACACAGTTTGGAGGCCGACCGGGACGCACCACCGAGCAAGCCCTTCTATAACTCGCCAACGCAATTGACAAAGCATGGTACAAACAGAAGGTGGTGACTCTAGTTGCCTTCGACCTAAAAGGGGCGTTCAATGGAGTCAACCAGACCAGCCTGAACGCTCGTCTCCAATCCAAGGGCATCCCTCTGGTTGCCAGACGTTGGATCGCGAGCTTTATGAGCGGACGCCAAGCCAGTATCCGGTTCGATGACTACCAGGCCGAGGTAGCACCGCTAGACAATGCCGAGCTGGCACAGGGCTCTCCACTCTCGCCCATTCTGTTCACGCTCTTCAACAATGATCTGGTGGACCAACCCGTAGATTCCAAAGGCGGAGCTTCGGCCTTCATTGACGACTATTTTCGCTGGCGAGTTGGCTGGAGTGCAGAGGAGAATCTAGCCAGAATCCAGCTACAAGACACACCACGCATCGAATCATGGGCCCGGAGGACCGGATTCTGCTTCGCGGCCGAGAAAATTGAACTCATTCACATCACTCGCAAGAGAAAGGAACAGTGCCAAGGAGAACTGATCATGAATGGCAAGGTAGTCAAACCATCCACAACGGCCAAACTACTAGGAATTATCTTTGACCATGAGCTACGATGGAAACCACACGTACAACAAGCGGTCAAACGAGCTACGAAGGTCAACCTCGCTCTTGGTGGGCTGCGGCATTTACGCCCAGAGCAGATGCGTCAGCTCTACGCTGCGTGTGTCGCACCGATCATTAACTATGCGTCTACAGTATGGCATGACCCACTCCGATAAAAGATGCACCTTCGACACTCACGCACCGTGCAGCGGACAGCGCTCATCCGCGTCCTGTCGGCATTTCGAACAGTGACCACAGCCGCGCTGGATGTAGAAGCACACGTCCGGCCAATCCATCTTCGACTACGCTCCCGTGCACAGAATATCATTACAAGACTCCACACTCTACCCTAGAAACATCCTATCTGGAGCATCCTTCTTCGGGCCCAGAGAAGACGGAACAATGTTGGATCATACGCCAGGTTCCCTCTAGCAGAGGCGTTGAAAACAATGAACTTGGAGAGACTGAGAGAAATCGAGATGATTGGCTCGACCCCACTTCCCCCGTGGAGACCCGAGGTGTTCGCTACAATCGAGATAGAACCTGATAGAGAAGTCGCAATAGAGAAGGCGGAAGCGGCACGATCCATCTCGGACTTGGCGATCTACTCAGACACCTCGGGACGACAAGGTCATCTGGGAGCTGCAGCCGTCGCGATCGACGAGAGGCAGCAGACCACTGACAGGATACAACTACAGGTGGGCAGTATGGACCGCTGGTCAGTCCATGCGGCGGAGCTCATTGGTATTCTATAGGCTATCAATATCATCAATCAAGTGGTGGTTCGGCGTTGCACAGCATCGCACACGCGGGTGAGGTCCGCCACGATCTTCAGCGATAGTATGTCAGCACTGCCAAGCTATTCGAAGGCCGGGGAACAAGTCAGGACAGCAGATCACCCACGCCTTTCTACGAGCAGCCGAAAACACGAAGAACCATGGTATAGTCATTCGACTACAATGGATCCCCGATCACTGCGAAATACCGGGGAACGAGATCGCCGATCAGCTTGCTAAAGAAGCCGCGATCCCGGGCAAGACACACCCGTTCAGTCCCTGGTGTCACGCGAGGGAGCACACATCAGGCAAGGTATTCGGGATCAATGGGTAGAGGAATGGGAAGGGTCGAAAACTGGCAGCCACTTGCGCCGGATTGACAACACACTGCCAGCCAAGTACACACTTAGCCTCTACAGTTCACTCCCAAGGAACCGGGCTTATTTACTCACCCAATTGCGCACTGGTCACTGCTGGCTATCGACATATGCGAAGACGTTTCGCTTCCGCGACAATGACCTTTGTGCATGTGGCGAACGCGAGAGTGTAAGCCATGCTCTGCTAGACTGTCCGGAGCTGAGAGTACTACGGCGAGAGCTCAGAGAAAAGGTTGGCGAAGCGTTCAACAGCATTTCAACCCTATTAGGAGGGCCTGGAGGAGAGGGAAAGGGTAAGGTCAACAGTGCTTCAAGGGCGAAGACAGTGGAAGCTGTATTGGACTTCGCTGAGGCATCACAACGGTTTCCAAGCCGAGCACCATGAAGACAACATGAAAACGAACGGCTAGGGAGCCACGAAAGGCTTCGGCGAGGCATTACGGTCGCTTAGGAAATGGGACACGGCAATTACGAAGAGACAGACGTAGAATCCTGCTTATCGTTCTCGAGGAGTCAGGGTAAATGAAATCATCCATCCATCCATCCGTGTGTAACGACATCTTTGGCAGGTACCATAATAGCACCAATGGACACCCGATTTCCTATATTACAGTACTACCAATCTCTGGCTGATGAAATAAATAATGCCCAGCTAGGTATTATTTGGTGCTCATCATCGTTTAGTGAAGGTTGCCATCCCTCCCATCGCAATAACGTATGAGCACATGGTGGTGAATGTTGATACGCGTCATCGGTGCGTCTCACTGAAAAGTCTGTCAATATTCTGGATCACTGAGTTAAAAATGAAACTCCTCCAAATGCTGCGCCCGAAATGTCATGCAATTGTGATTAAATTAGCCTGTGGTATCGCACTAGCCTGTCTTTACTCTATGGTGAAGGTTTCGTCCAGCAGGTGAATGTAGTTGCGCAGTCATTTGGAATCATGCTGACATGAAAGATGTTTAATACCAATCCCGCCTCCGTTAATCTTACGGAAAATCATTGGACCTTGGAAGGCCTCTGAAACGATCGAGTCTCTGGCTGCAGTGAGCCATGAAGTACCTTCATGAGCTATGTACGTGCTGAGGAATCATCCCATATACAGCCAATTTGACCTTGCCAGAATGCAGAATGCAGTGGACAGAAATAGCTGACAACGTAAGTTTTTATCGTTGAGGTGGTTTTGTTAGTATTTGTCCTGTGCTCACAAATGCTTTTGTACGAAGGCAAAAATTAGAAAAAGTCACTGGATGACTTCTTGAACTTACCCTGATCCGCTGCCACTGCCCATCCCCAACGGCCGGTTATGCATTTTCAATCCCAAGACGAACGCTATCTGTGTTTGGCTCTCAGTTTTCAGAAAATATTGCTGATCTCTCTTTCTCGTCAAAGGGCTAATGTCAACATCGTACTCGACATGACCGAGCTATATTCTCTCATCCTCCTTCAAATTCAGCTAGGTGAACCAGCCTGATGGGCTCATTCACTGATTCCCAGTATTTTTGCCTCTTTGTTGTATCTGAAGACGTGGTTGACACGGCCAGTTCGCATGACGTGTTTAGCGGGCCCAGTTCAGGAAAGCTTGAAGCGCTCCTGTCAGCCGATGGTAACACTTCGAAGCCCTTCTAATTTCTCCAGCAATAACCTGTCTGATCAAATATTAATTGTCAATGTATTAGGAACTTGCCCTATTCCGGAAAGAGAGAAAGAGAGAAAGAGAAACATTCCTACCGCCCATAGTTATTCTCATCATGCGTCGAAAAAGGTTCATGGTACATACGGCGAAGAATTTTGCTATTAGTATTCTAAGAGGATTTCGAATTGAGTGCTGATTGTCTTGCTGCCTGCGCTATCCAAAGGGATGGCGACTATTTTGACGAATATGCTTTGACCATCAGGTATCTCCTGGACGAAGCCATCGTCCACCACAATTTTGAGTCCGAATTTGTTGATATGCAGAATGCGAGCGAGATCTGTTGGACTTGTGAAGCGCTTTTCCGTGATCTTCGACACCAGTTCGCCGACTGTTCGTGTCTTAAGAAAGATCGCTCGATAATATTCCGTTGACGATTGGTCATTTTCAAGGAATCGAACGTAGAAGCAAGCAGCTAATTTTGTATATCGTTGTTAGTTGGAATAATTTGGCTCTCTAGCTAAACTCGCAATTCTGATCTCACCTGGTATAGCCGCTCGTTCGGACTTGGATGATCCTGTTGATACTCCATCCCAATTGCTCATGCTATTCGGTGTACCCAGTCGGTCAAACTCCAAGGAATCTGATACTGCAGATAGACTGTGATTTCTCGATGAGCATCTGCGAGGTACAGTGTCTCGCTGCTGCAAGTTGTGAAATTTTCTAGGAGAAAGTGTATATTTTTCAGGGTCATCTTGTTCCTCCGCGCGAAGACTCAGCACACTTTCGCGACGACTTGTGGTGATAGACCTTTGTAGATTATCTATGTCTTTCTGCAACTGATTATGGAATTTGATTTGTCGTGAGTTGTCTTCACATCTCACAGAGGCCCCACTTCCACGGAGGCTGTCTTTCGAGTAGCCGAGATCCGCTTTACATCTTGCGATGCTAGCTCGTTTCCTCTTACTCGACGGCTTTGATGGGATTGGCTCACTCATTTGCCGACTTAACTTCTCAATTCTCTTGTGGATGCTTGCTCTATCATTTGAGAGTTTTCGTTCAGCTCCATGGTCCCGGAAGAGCTGCACCTTGCAATAGCAAATTTCTGGTTCCTGAGTGACATCTTCATCGAGCTGCTTTGTTTTGACGCAAAGTCGGACTGGGACGCCTTTGACGCCCTGTGAGAGGGTGAAATCAGTGGACATGAAGTTGAACCGAACTGGAATACTGCATCCGTGCTCTTTCTCGTTTGGATCGATGGTCCAAGTGACCGAGAACCCATCTAACCCCACGTTTTCAATACACATGGTAGGTTTATCCTGACCGGCATATTCAACAGCCCTCAACTTGTCATTATTCTTTTGCATGCTACTCATCCCTCTGCCCGCTTTCCACAATTTCCAATGAGTAGTAGGGTCAGACCTTTGCTGCTCTTGCTGGAATGAAATGCGAACGAATGTTTGGTACATCTTGGAAGTTACCGCAGGAAGCATTGAATCTATCACTGAGAGATGGTAGACATGGCCCTTGTTTAGATAGGATACAGGTGCCTCTCTGGTATCACTGATCATTGCGGTGGGAGCTCGGAGAGTGGTGCGGTAGCGGAAACTGACCACAACATGTTAGATCTATGACAACCGGTCATAACTTCACCGAGAAGCTTACTGCTCGCCTCCGGATTGAAATATGTTTTCTGCATCAAGGAACAAATTATCCTGCGAAACACTCTCAACTGGGACTGGTTGTAGCTGATTACCCGTCACTTCATTTTGATCTAGTGGCCCAGCTGGAAGTCCAAGCTTTCCATAGTCTGAACTTGGATGCGTGATCTGGCTAGGGGAGTGCACGCCTTCAGAACTAAAAGAATCTAAGCGGTTCCATATCTGCGATGGGTTGACAGTTCCAATCGACTTGATGTTGGTTTGATCTTCAACATGATCTCCAAGTTGCAATTCCCTAGTTAGTCTGTGGTTTTCCTGACTGAGGAAGCTCTTCGGGGATCCTCGACCCTTTACCAAGTTATGGGCTGTTGAAGACGGTTTCCCTTGCGATGAATATGTATCGATGTCATAGTTTTGGGGTGGGTACCATTGTTGAGACATTGGTGAAGAGAACGAGTCCGAGGGCACATACCCTCCATCAAATGAAAAGAGGCAATCAGAGCCTTGGATCGTTCCTTTTATTCTCTTTCGTGCCCTGTTTTGATATGAGCATGTGTGCGGGCTGCTTGGGAGTAGATAGTTACTCACCATTCTGATGGCGTGTTAACGTTCTGTCCTTCAATGTAAGAACCGAACTGCTTATGATCGGTGACCCTGTTAAAGAATGAGCTACCGTAGAGCTTCTGGAAGCGGCAGATGAGCTCGTCATTTGGCTTCTTTGCGTCCCTGGACGGCGTATGCGAGATTAGATACGAACAAGTGGGCGCGGAAGAATTTTAAAGGTATCCGACTCACCTGTGACACAACATTGAATAATTTGTGATTAGAGATAGAGCAGACAGTAGGAGATAGGTCGCGGAGGTCGCTAAGATTCGGCCGAAGTGAGAATTTTTCGAGGCCGAATGGGGATGAACGTAGCAATGCCAGCTCAAGTTTTACGACCTTGCCGAACTTTGGTAAAATCGTCTCTATCTGACACGAAGAATGCTCGCTAGTGAGGGATCGCAAACTTTTATAATGCAGCTTTGCCAGACAACCAAAATGATCGTCGTGGGCAGCCAGCCAACCTGGAAAGGTGTTCACTGGGAAACAAAAAGCGCAATTTAGTAGTAGCTTAGGTCAAGAATTTAAAGCCTCAAGTCACTGTAATACCAAACTAGTCGATGTGATCAGAAATATCATATGCCAAATGAATAGTTGAAGAGGTGAGGAAATCTAAATAGCAATCTAAATAGCAAACGGGTACAATACAAATATATTAGGGCACCATAAATATTTTCCATTCTCGCAGGAGGCGATTACGCGACACCGTGTTTCCAACGGGTCTTCATTCTGTGATTCTCGGTACAAGAAAATCGTATCGATGTGATTATCCACTTGGAAGCATCTCGCTATGAAAATCCCCCGATCCGGTTTCTTGAGACTGATCAAGTTGACATACAATAACATAATAATTAACTGCCATTTGAGTGTTGTCTGCGGCCTGCGAGCCGATTGTATCAACCCTGGTTTTCATTATGATCGCCCCAGGCTAGCACTTTAGCCTCGAAACCAAAGGGAGATCTCTGTCTTCACATTTATTAAGCAATTGGCTGGCTTTTTTCGCCGGAGGGAGTCGGCCCCGCCGATATGGGCCCTTCCTGATCCATTCGCCACTCAATGCAACCGACTACGTTTCTCATGTTCAATGTACAGAACTGCCAATGTGGAAAATATTCCCGCGGCGATCTAGGGAGGAGGCATTTATCCTGTATTCTAATGATTCCCACGCTAGATTTTCTCCTCAACTGAGAAAATCATGATCAACCAATCCTCAGCTAACGCCTCGCTACGCTACCAAAGCGTAGAGTGATTGTGAGCATTGTGCGTAAGTGCCGTTCAGGAGGCGACGCCTCCGATATAGACGGTCAATGGCTGTATTCGTCAAACTCTAAGCTAAAAATTTTTCTTGTCCTTCATGTTCCCCCAGCGCCACTCAAGATTTGTGTGGCCTTAGTGGAAGTCACATCATATTGGTTAAATGCACGTTCCGAAATCAAACGTATTAACCAAGCTTTTAGCTTGTCACTAGGTGTATCCTTTCAGCTAATATTATGCTAGTCTCAGTTCCATCGACTGTATAATTACACAATTACTGTGAAATGAAGGTTCGGCAAGCAATTTGCTCGGATGGGGCGAATGACTCCGCAAGCGGCAATATTTTGGGCGGGCAAAAGACCCAACCAATGATATGTCAAGTACTCTATGGCGTAACACAGGCCTAGAAACAATTGCTTTGTTGGCACATAATACGGTGAATTTAGGCCAATGCCACCCTTCCACTGTCCCGCTGCAATGCAATGGCCCAAAATCACAAATCCTCAAAGACTATCGTCCTGGCCCTTAAGCTTATCAATGGTCGCATCAATAAAATCCATTTAAAACAAAAAAGAAAATTTAAAAAAATCCATTCAGTGGATTCGTCATAACCTCGAGTGTAATTTTAATATTTTGCTAGTTTTACATAGCGACGCCATGCATTGCATTCGTTATCAATCAAAATTCTTGGGTCAGAAGAAATGGTGTATTTATAGTCCTGGAGCTCTAATTATGTCATTAGTCCGTATTCTCTTCACTTTTCTTTCTCGTCAATATCATGAGCCCACGTGGATGTCCCAAATAAGCAATTTAACCTGGGATACATTGATCTATTTCTGCATTGCGTCTGTACGCCTAATCAATACTTGACGAGGAATAGCTAGAATGGCGCTCATTGGATTTCTGAAATAACTAGTTTATTTTCTGTTAAGGTACTGATCGGAATTTCTAAGCACGATCTTATTATTCCCGAAGCATGACAGATGTAGAATGGAGCGAAAGACATCTCACACTACTATATAGAGCAGTTTCTAGATAAATCAGTCTGGTCCTTATTGCATAACTTCTCACTAGACTCCTTGAAATCTAATACCAGGGGATATCTAGAATTCCAGTGCGAGCAGTCCTCGTAAGTGTTATCTTTATCGAAGCTGCGTATTTTCAAGTTTAGCTGAAAGATACCCATCGTGCCAATATCACCCACGGTTCCTTATTTTTCTCTCATTCGCCGGGGCCCCCAGCTCGTTTTCCGGCTTATGTGACACTATCCTTGACGGCCGCTTCAGATTCCCTTGGGAGTCAGTACCGAGCCTGGGCATCTATCACAGCCAATTTCATCCGCTGTTTTCTCAAACTACAAACTTTTGGCTTGTGCCAAATCAGCTCTTTATTCATTCTGACCAGTAGAGATTTTACCCCACCTTCTGAGATTACACATATGGTAACACGTAGCACGTCACTTATCACAAATCAATGAAATGAAGTGAGTATAAAACTTCCCTCGCAACAGCCATTCATAAGGCTTAGCATATCAAAAGGCAAGTGAAATGAATGGCTTCATCAACCAAGTGAAGACATGGCTTGAATACCTTCTAAATGGCAAAGAGGCTATGAAGAGTTCTCAAGACCATGGACTCGGAACACAAAGCTCTTTCTCCTGCAAAAGCTGCAAATGTTATCTCAATCATCTACCGCTGCCTACCTGCTAAGTTGTGCCCATGAACAACTATTCTGTTTCTATATTTGATCAACAAATCATTGTTCAAGAATCTACAAAATTGACAAGTCAGTCTGATCACAAATGAAACCTTGGCTCTTCTTGGGAACAGCCTTATATGATGGCACGACCTGGGCCTGCTAATGCTGCGTTTCATGTGTTGTACTTTGGCGTACGGGATTCGGCTCTTTTCTTTTTTTCGCCTGTAAGCAGACAGAAATTCAACACTATTCAATTACCACTATTCAAAGTGAAAAGTCAAGTCATAAGAGTAATATTTTTCCAGATTAAAATGCGATATAAATATCTCCATTCTCTTTCTAATGGCAGTCGCCGCCTACCCAGCCCACTGAATAATCATACCACTGATATCTCAGTAAGGAAATCGTGAGCTGGTACTGAAGTTCGCATACTTTTCACATCAAATTAAATCAAAAGTCGCCTAATATCCTTTTTACTGCGTCTTGAGGGTATTGTTTACCCACATAAACCCACACCCCTATACCGTAGTTATCTGCATTTTTTGAATCAATCCTGTATACTTTCATCAGTAATCGCGCCATTCAATATTGGATGAGCTCTTCAGGCCTATTCCAACATGCTGATAAAATCCTTCCTCGCAGACGGCATAAGTACTTCACATTTTTAGTATCAATTGTTTTGATTCGGCTTTGACACACTATCAGACATCAAAAAGGCCTGCCAGGACTTTTCGTGTGCTACAATTTTTAGAATAAAGGTACTAAAATGGAGAAATCGTTCATCACTATCGAAGGGAAAAGAAGCCCCAACAGAAAGACACGTCAATCCACCAATATAATGAGAGGAGAGGAGATATCCAGAAATGCATCAATGGAACGATGAAAAGAGCAGAAGTAACTGAGAAGTCATGAGCAAAACTCATCCCAGGTCCATTCCATGAAATAACCGGGAGAAATCTTTACCGTCACACACCCAGTGCCAATGGACCAGCAGAATGGTCAAGCCCACCTTAAAATATCCGTTGCGGCCCCAAGGAACAATTCATCTTTGAAACGGTCATGCAAGTGAGTTTTATCGGATATAATTTGGTTTCGCTTGACTTACGCGGTCTATAGTAACTGCGGAACGATCAACACTCCGCTTTGGCGCCGGTCACCGACAAGAGACATGATTTGCAATGCTTGTGGCCTTTATTTGAAAGCCCGCAATACTGCTCGCCCTACGAGAAGGAAGCCAATGCAGCACGAGTGTGCTGAAAATGCTGCTCCTGCTAGATACCCTTGCGCATCTTCAGCGCACGGGCCAAACACGCCATCAGATAGGGCTCGCTATGGCAACAAAGGTTCCTGCCCTGGGAGTGAAAATTGTAACGGGATTAGTGGCACAGAAAGCTGCGAAGGTTGCCCGGTATACTATAATCGCACTTACAAATCTGTGCATCGGGGAAAGTTTGATACTTGCGGTGACCAGACATCAGGGTCTCATCCTGGCCCGTCTTCAACGGCATTAGGGGCTAACACCGTTCCTGATGATATTCCAACGTTAGT
Source organism: Penicillium paxilli ATCC 26601 (assembly GCA_000347475.1). Lineage (NCBI taxonomy): Eukaryota > Fungi > Ascomycota > Eurotiomycetes > Eurotiales > Aspergillaceae > Penicillium > Penicillium paxilli. The sequence continues at coordinate 23,023 of KB644854.1, forward strand.
TGCATGCGATAATTGCGGAACAAACGTAGCGCCCCTTTGGCGGCGAGATGAACATGGACATCCTATTTGCAATGCTTGTGGTAAGTCGGAGAACCGTTCCTTGTTTCCATCAAGAGTGCCACTCGGTTGACAGAAAGAAGGACTTTATTTCAAGGTCCACGGCTGCTTTCGCCCGGTGGTGAGGAAAAAGTCCATTGTCAGGCGGCGTCAGCGGCAAACGCCAAAATTTCAATCGAATACTTCAGCCGTTCAATCTCTAGATGGATACCCCTCACATCACCAAGCATCTCCGTCTGCTATGGCCAATCTTTCTGGAGAGAGCTATGACCGTATGAGCTACAAGCCTGTTTGCAACGCGGACCCATTCCCTCTTACCTCTTCATTGGATTGTTACACAAACCACGCTCTACCAAATTTTTTAGAGCCTGAACCACTGAGACATTCGCAAACTCCACTGACCGGGGGACTATCTTCTGTGGCCCGGGTGACCGAGGCACCAGAGTTCCGATCTAGATCCTCAGCTCAGGGAGAATACTTGGTCCCACTCCCGTGGATACTGGATCCAACCGAAGCTCATTGCTATGACCGTAGGGGGGATCCTTCGCACCTTAGTCATGCACAAGACTTCCAGCTCTCGAGGCTGTCGGTAACGCTCCAAGGGCGTGTTATACCCAGTATATCTTTCCTAGATGATTCTGCAGACGAGCAGCGGGCTAGATTGGAGCGTGAAGCGGGTCAGATACGTGAAATGCTTCAAGCCACTGAGCGAGAGCTGGCTCCATCAAGGAGATAGTGATCTTGATAACCCCGAAATGCACGCTTCAAGCAGGTGTCCTGGAACAGCGAAATAGAAACGCACTGGGATCCATTGGTCCGGCATGACATACATCCTTAGTTTTGAGGACAATGGGGAATCACGGCTCGGTCGTGGCGGGTGCCATCTTGGCAATTGTTTTATGTCTAGCAAGATGCATCAGCGATATTTTCTCATGGATACAGAGCACGACAGGATCAAACCTCAAGTAAATAATATCTTCACTGATATCCAACATGCACCGGTCATGGGAATAGGTAGAGGCTACGCACCAGGTTGATTTGAGGAGATCGAGCAGCTCGTGACCGAAAGTTTGCCTTATTATCTTATGAAGGCACTTCAGCACTCACCGTGCTCGCAGCTTCGCTCATTTTGAGGGCATCCAAGGTCCGTGAAATGGTTCCTGAGAAGTAGTGGAGGAGGCATGATCTTGAGCATATTCCATGTCAGCATATTTTCAAATGACGGGGCAGCTACGCTCACTTGCTGTTCGAAGAAGTCAGTATCGATATCTAGCATGGTACCAGAGGTCAGTTTAATTACAAGTGCAAGACATCGAGGTCAGTCCATACAAAATAGTAGGCGGCTGAGATGAAAAGCGTTCGATATATCCGACCCAGAGTGACAAAGGAATGCTAGCGAATGACTGTTCTCCTGGCAAGGGATTGGGTATTTATAGCATTGCAGCCAGTCATTCTGCTTCCGTCGACGCAATGATCACTGTGAATTGTGAGGGCACAAATACAGACGACCTTCCAACTGCAGCTGGTTCAACATCTCGTCATTGTTTTAACGTAGCATTCGGAGGCATTGCATTTATTTTATGATACAGTTTATGAGAATCCTTTTCTCACTGTTGGCACCATTCAAAAAAAAAAAAAAAAAACAGTCATAGGAGTGCCGCAGAATATAATCGATGACGCTTTTCATCATTAACCACCATGAGCCCGTACGTTATTGCGATGGGTGGGCCTCAACAGGTCATGCCATTTTATTTCACTCACCGATGATGAGCCCGTTTCTCTTCTCAAAGAAAATCCCATCAGATGAGGCAAAGATCAAGCCATGTTGCACCCCTGGCTACATACCATCCCGTGCCTTTGTCAATACTATTGTGACCATTGGCTCGACCCGCGACCTTAGAGTCATGAACACCACCACCAACGGTATACTTGGGCATGGTGAGAAGTTGAAAGAAGTGTTTCTAGAAATCGTGAGAAGTTTCTGTCAATCTCCCAGGTATATAAGATATTTTAATGCGGATTGATATAAAGGTTTCCCTGCCTATGAAACTTGGACACGTTAGGTCACAGCTTGACTTTTCCGATCAATGTGTCGAAATGCAGAGTAATTTCATCAGTATTTCAGAATCTGAACAATGATATTTTCAGGAGCCATGGTCAACTCGAGAACGAGATGAGATAAACGCATTCCATTAAGCCGGCAGACAGTACCATGATTATTATACAATTTAGGTCTCTTTACAACAAGCACATTATTTTTTGCTTTCATTTAATTGAGCCTCTTGTTTCCAAACTTGGTGGGTCGTCCTTGGCGACCCTGATACTGCACATAGCCATAAACACCACCAGCAATGAGCAAGATGATAACAAGATTGCCTATTTTTTGAACATTCAGATTTGTAAATCCGATTCGGTAGAATACGAGAAACTTACTTGCAATAAAATTACCGAGTCTGCCGACTGCCTCAAAGGTGTTCCCTAGAGCCCTCAGGACTATTCGGATTGTGGTTTTGAAAAGTTCGATAATAGCCGAGATGATTGTAGTCGTGTTATTTAAAGCAGTACTGAATATGGAGAATATGACCTCGAATATCGAACCGATGAGCTGTTTTAAAGAAACGATTATTGACGACATGATGGTGCGCACGAAGGAAGTGGTTGTTGTGATGATTCGTGTTGAGCTTTGGAAACAGCGACAGGCATCCCAGATAAGGTGGGGGAAGTTAAAAGGGTGCTATGATTGCCCGCGACGACAAGGGAAATTTTTCTGTTTCAGAGCAAGTCAAAAAAAACCGAACCCATGGATTCCCTGCTTCTGGCATTCGCCAAAGTGGCGTGTGCCGCTGCCTGGTTAGTGTGGCAGAATCGACAGAACAACACATTAGCAAAAGCTTATGTCACCAGCAGGCGATTTTTCTGGTTACTTAGTCCAATTACCTAGCTAATCCACCTATTTCACGATCAGCAGGATCGACCGCGAACGCTATGGACTTTTTTGAGGCGTCTTTTTTGTACCATGTCATTGGGTAGAGAAGACTCAGGAGTTTACAGGCTCGTTGGTGTTTCGCCGTCGATATAGTATGATGTAATCCCAACACATACTAAATTATGACGACAGGCCTGTCACCAGGACTAGTGGGATTGAAATAAACAGCGACATTGTTGCAAATACTTAGGGATTTCTTTAGCTACTAGTCGAACCCAAACAAAGAATCTCTTACTTCAATATCAGCCAATAATATTGCAATACTATCATGAATGGAATTTCCTACAAACCCGCCATAGGGGGACATGATATCAATCACAATGCTGAGGCAGATGAAGAAAGGGAGCGGTCACTTCTCCAACCCCAAGCTCAAAAGGCTCTATAAAAGAGCGTGACTAACGTATACACAGTTGGTATTGCTACAGGAGCACGATAACGGCGCCAAAAGCGCGGCCAAATAAAACTACACCCCGAAAGTGCCGAGGTTTGACACAAAGAGTCAGCGTTAGACAAGGTCAAGGAGATATTCCACAAACAGGCACGACGTGCTTAGATTGGGCCCTAGTCATGTCTTGTTTTGCTGTAATGGATGAATCAGTGTTGGATGGGAAGACTAGATTCTCAAACTTGACCAGCTACATATTTTCACTTTTACTTTTAATTTGATTGCACTTAAATTCACCAATCAAAAACAAGATTGAGACGCTTCAAGCTTGATCGAAAGCCACATGTTTGTAGTAGTAATAATTTGAGGACTGGAAAAAGGGAAAAGTGACCATCTACCTCACTGGAGACTGTACCTGGTTGAGATCGGAGCATAAACATGCATCATAGACAGTGGTAAAAATGGCAAGTGGGACCGAAAAATAATAACGTATAGTATTGGTATGCTAGAGAGCGATTTAGGCAAAAGCAAGTATTACCAAGGGCTCCGAGAGTACCAAGGTAGCTGTCATATTGTATCGGAATCATGTGTAGACATGCTGTAATATGGGGCGAATTACGTCATCAACACTAGACCGCCGTCAGTATCAGCAGAACCCTGGGTGCCGAACAAGTACTATTATCAAAATAGTGGCGACCCTAGATGCATTCCAATTTCCAATAACACCTTGTTAGATCGTCGACCTTTCGGAAAAAGAACACTCCCAACGAGCACAGGACACACTGAACGAGCGTTCAAGGAGCAGCATCAAGAAGTGGACCAGCAATCACGCACAACCACGCACAAAACACACGGGTAGTCAAAAGACAATCATTCATTTCACGCTAAAAATGAGCAGGGATGAACAGACGATTTCACATCTTAATGGGCCAATTGGTCAGATAGAAGGCACCATTGCTCAGGAAAATAAATTCGCGACTCGAAATAAAACGTATAGTCAGGACCACGATGACGTCCACGCAACCTCAGGCGGTCGTGTTGATGACTCCATCCTTCTAAAACAGCACCAAACCCTCAATCAGAGCACTCATTCGTTATCTGATATCTCAAATGGTCAAGATCATGTACCTGCCATCGGTGGGAGACATATCCGCTTTGAAACCATATCAAACGATCAAGTCAATGAAAATGCTGCCCCGGCTACGATTCAGAAACCACAAGGCAAGACATGTGCACTGGTTAGTGGTGTTAGTGACCACCCACCGCCCCAATCTACTGTAACGCACGAAGATCTTCGGAGTTCTCCAAGCATTAGTGATAATAGTAATGCCACCACGACGATGCCGGCCACCTTGCAAGAGCAGGCCCATCCCATCCTTGGCGCATCAGAAGAGCTGGCCGTACCGCCATTTCATCAGACCCTCAATCGCCAAGTTGTATTCCCAATAACCCAAATCAATGACAACAACAACTCAACTATGGTGGCTACCTTGCGCGATCAGGCCTATGCGCTGACAAGAGGCCCGGTTGAGGCCTTGAGGAAGGAACTCAATGGTGACAGGCACGAATTAGTTTCCAAGTTACCGGAGGTACGAGGAGCTGTTCAGGGAGAGAACCATGTTGGCAGCGATACGGAAGTGGCGAGAGACATCGGTTGGCATAAAGCTAACGCCGACGTACCCGATCCGTTGATTGGAGGATACACTAATGGAGACCTTTTTGAATTCATCAGACGCTTCAATAAAGTAGGGTCTCCTTGATACTCAAACATTTTAGGTACTGATTCGTAAAATTTTAGGATGTCTTCGATGTCAAAGCGATGCCCATTGAAAATACAGGTGGTCTAGACCTTAATGATTCCTGGGCTCAGGATTACACTGGAGATAAGTTGGCTTTGCACCTACAACGACTTTATCTATCTATGGTTCTCGGCACCGCAAGCCTTGGAAAGCAAATCTCACGACTTCGGTCCTGGAAGGAGATCTACCGCACGTCAATATTTTGTGGAGTACGTTGGCCACAAGCCCACCGCCGAGTTAGGAACCTGAGGCACGAGGTGTACTGACCTCAAATTAGATATACTTCACTGCATGGATATGTGATCTGCTAATGCCGCTTGCTCTTGCAGCTTTGATTCTGGTGGTGTCTTCGATACAAGCCCGCAATGTACTCTTTCCCCCCGCACCGCGTGCTCTGGTCAACATCAGGACAGGGGGAATTCAGAAACCACAAGCAGGTTTGCTTGGTACTAATGACACACTGACTGGTGCCCCGGAAAAGCAGCCACATGAAGCCATTGAAAAGGAGGCAGCAAATTTCGTCGACAATGTCCGGCACAATATTCAGAGGGCGCTAGGTATGCACAACAGCCAGCGAGAAGACGGAGATGGAAATCCGCTGGAAGGAAGGGTACCCAAGCCTATCAAAAAGGTTATTCAAGCCGTTCAATCTGCAGGCTCTGCACCGGGGCATGTTACCGAGAGTATCGATCAGACTCAACAACCGATGGAAGAAATGATATGGGCTGGAGTCAACCCGGAAGTAGTTTGCAAGGTTTTTGACATTGCACCATGTTTGATCGGAGAATTAGCTGATAACTGGGAGAAATTTGCAAAGTCGGTCGCCCTATCTCAATGCTCGTGAGCTTACTGACACAACCTCAGCGCACTTTCTCCAACACCGCCTTTTTCTCAATTTTCTTTTCTTCGGATAGTGGTTATTCTTGTCCCTTTATTTCTCCTATCCCTTTTCGTCAACTATTATATGGTTTACAAGGGGGCTGGGCTTATCATTGGATTCGCCATCTTCGGCGATCCAATGCTGGCACCTGCAATAGCGTGGCTCGAACGAGACATCCCTAATTACATGGAGCTAGCGCAGCCAAAGAAGTCAGTCTGTCAGGCTTGTTTCCATTACAATACTGATTTTAACTAGCAATGTCCTTCGCGGTATCCCGACAAACACCCAAATCGCGATAACTCTTCTCCGCATCGGTGAAGCGTGTAAAACGCCTCTTCCTCCTGTACCCACCCCCAACCCCAATGACCCAGATCATCAAAATGTCATAGAAGTTGAAAGCATACCTATTGGTGCCACCCAATCCGAAATTTTTGATGCAACCTTGCCTTCAGTCGTCGAGAAAACCCATGGCGACGAGAATGAAGAAAAGCCAGACCACAAACATCTTTCCAAGATCATCCACTTTTTCAAAGGCAACGCCAAATCTGTCGTCATGACAAAGCTTTCCATTGATCATGCCCGGGCCGCAACCGGTTCGCAGAAGGCAAAAGGTCACCTAGGTGTATTACCTAAGACGAAAAGCATCGTCCATGCCGGGCCGAGCGTATACCAATGTCGATATGAGGGGGAACATGGTTGGGCGGTAATTACAGAGTCTGCCAGACCAAGTCCGTTATTTACGCGGAATGATCCAAGGCGCATGAGCTCTAAAAAGTTGACTCCCCTGTTTGAAATTGCCATAAGGGATATGAAACGACTGAAAAGGGCAACGGCCTTTGTAAGTACGACAATTGAAGCAATAGCGACGTCTTCCTCGGAGCGGAAGTTATTGGCAAGTCTGGAGATCCTTGATAATGAAGAGAAAACTCGGAGATTGACAGCAATACCCGAGCGAGATGAGTTGTTCAATCGCTTGATCGCAATAGGCAATCAGAGATGGGAAAACATGTGACGTACCTGTCGATTCATCTGTCTCACTAGTTAAACAAGCTTTACTCGATTTGCATCTCAGTTCTTACCGGGTCAAAGTCCATGCTGGCTGGTGGTCACACAAGGCTTGAGCTTTCGGTCGACTTGCGGCTGTACTCGGTATAGTCTATATTGAGAAACATCGATATATTAAATATTAGCGATTTGGCAACATGGTCAGTTGGTAGCCTAAACTTTCAATAACGAGGGCGTACTTGCCAGGTTCGTCCAGGAAATAGGCTATGGTGGTGGCAGCTTTGAATCGCTGTCTCCATTAGGACACGCCCAAACCAATTTACCGTTGGCAAAACCAGATCTACCACCAACTGTCAGTCACTGGCGCAAGATGGGTGCTCGCAACTTGCCTTGCTCACGGCCTAGACAAGATTGCTAATGCCAGCCATAATACAAAACACTCCTCGGACGCATGGGAATGGCCGAGTCACGTATGTGTTTCACTACCTATGTCAGCATGGCATCTGGTGACTGGGAGTGGTACAGACTTACTGGCAATGCAGTCTGGCTTCAGCGTAGGCAAATTCGAGGTGGGGTAGCAGACGTCAGCTCGATCACACGTCAGAGGTCCCGGAATCACTTCGTGTCGCGGGGAATGGATGAGGCCATATCTGTCAATGCATAGCTGTTTTGTCTTTGCTGGTGGCCCGTCAGGAAAATACTCAAACGTGCTGCTAGAAAATAGTTTCGCTGAACGAGAGATCATGGCATTCGGTCTAAGGGAGACTAGGTACTGACCTGAAACCGACTACTCTCGTGGCGACTAAACCCTAAGAAGCGGAATGGACAGATCTTAATTAGGCGTTCGCAGGCCAAGTGCCTGATGGGCGGGTTCCAATTTGGCCACAGTATATCCTTTTCCACGATCTGATTTGGGAATTGCCTGGTATCACTCATGTTCCCCGGTGAATCTGCACTTTGTGCCCGCCTTCATCAGCGGTTCGCATATGAACAGTAGTGATCACCTGCAAGGAAATCGATCAACACAGGCTAGGATCCTGCGAGTCACGGAGTGGGGCAAATTATATTATCAGTGGCGGTGGAATAATTGATTGTCTGTCAACGTTGCCCTGTTGATTCCTGAGCCATCAAGGATGTTTGCTGCCCATCTTTTCACTTTATTTTGAATGCGAAACAGAACATGACTGGCGTGTGGCCAGGGCGACATCGTCTTCCACTACGGAGGAGTGCTCGCTGGACCTATTCGCAGACGTGCAAATTCTCTTCTCCCCATCCATTACCCAACAGAACCTCATCTCCTCCTTCCAAGCACGGCATCTATACTACGCAGTGTTTTTTGTGATTAGAAAACGACAATGGGAGCCGTTCAAAAACCCTCACACGCTCGGAAGATGCCAGACTTCCGCGTCGATTGCAGCGCGCATTGTCGCTGTCATCCTCGGAGTCTGTATACAGCCAAAGTCCGACTGCGTCGCTGTCTGGCGACACCACCGAGGAAGAATCGATGCATTCAAGCGGCAATCATCAGGCGGCATCACGGCGGGACGACCCGCCCAACGGTGTTCAGAAAGGAGCGGTACCGATCCCGCAGTTAGAAGGTTATGGAGCCCAGTCTCCGAGGGACAGCAACATCCTTGCTCTCCAATGTGTCGCAGAGTTAGTACGATTGACCCCCTACCGGAGACTTGTACTAATAGAGTAATGCTCAAGCCTAGAAACTCGGGTGAAGTTAGTGTCAACCCTTCTTCCGTAAAGAACAAAGAGCTAATCAGAACTCAGGTCCTTAGAGAGCTCAATAGCGGACCAGAGCAAATGTATCGATGATGTCCGCAGGCACCTAACAGACCTTTCTCACCGATGGGAGGCAATTGAAACGGAAGCAGATGGGAGACTCAAACGTGAACCAACTCATAAACCAGATAAGCCGGGGCAGAGGACGTTGAGGGCTCGACGTTTGAAGCGATAAAGGCAGTCTGGCGGAGTGGACGAGAGGGCTGAGGACGTCCGGTGGACAAGAATCTGCATGTGATGTTTCTCTATGCGCTTTCAATGATTGCACTTGTTAACTTAGGATTTACAAATTTCAAGAATTTTTGGATCCGCAATCCTATCGTGTCTTTTCTGAACGATGTACGGCGGAATTTCTCGTGGGTGCAATGTATGCCTTGGGATGGCACGTTGCCTCAATACAATTGCTTTTTGAGTTACCAAGGTACAGTCAGCTTACAGAAGGCTGTCTGTTGAAAAAAAAAAAAAAAAAAAAAAAAAAC
>KB644854.1:32504-70375 GCA_000347475.1 Penicillium paxilli ATCC 26601
TTAAAAAAAAAAAAAAAAAAAAAAAAAACTGTTGAAAGAAGCTTCTCCGTCCATATATGACCATCTGCCAATCCAAAAATGAAATCCGCACTGAGCTTTCACACCTTAATCAGATACCGAGAACGCAATTGGCTATTTATAAACTTTCCGACCTCGCAGTAATATCAGACCAGTGCCATGTCGAGAAGGTTTATACTAGTGAATCCCTTGACCATTTTAATTATTCTAGATAAATAGTTATATAGAAAAATTTAACATGAATATCCCGCGTGAAAAACAAGGCAACTCAGCTTAGAAGAAGTTTATCGATGAGTGATTGGCTTATGCGTGGAGGTGGCGCGGACCTGAGAAAGTCCCAGAACCTGGGTCAGAATGGTGGGTTTCATCCTGCTAGACCCCTCAAGCTTGAGAGACAGTTTGGCTACAGCCACCCAAGCTCTTCCTTTCATTTGTTGTAGCTTGGAGGCAACGGGATCGCACGAGGTTAGTGTCCCTAGTTGCCAGTCATGACGTCATGCAAATCGGTATCCGACCTTTGGAGGAAAGCAGCAGATCTTCTGTTCAGCGCTATTTCATGTACAGTTGTTCGAATCTTCATCAGAATATTTTCTTACTATGCCAAGCAGTATCTAAAATGCCTGAAGAAGAGTTTAAGGTGTATAAACAGCAATTGTCTAAGGAAAAGACACCAACTACCGTGGAAGCATTAACAAACTCTCCTGGGCTTAGTAACGTTTTTGAGACGCTGCTTGATTCCCAGACCTGTTTACTACCCGAGTTTGACGAGGACGATGATGATGAAGTTGCACAATATCTCGCAAAAGCTTTGTCATTTCTATTATCTGTACCCTTGAGTCACCTTTTCTGGTTATTGACGTGAACTTTAGGGCCTAATTCTGCGCACCGTAGAGCCTTTTGGCCGGAGCATGAACATGACGTCTCGGTACTTGCTAGCATCGCCCGTTACTCCTTCTCTATTCCTGCAAGTAGCGCTGGCGTTGAGCGTCCTTTAAACTGCGCCCGTGATATCTGCTTCTATCGCAGATCACGGCTAAGCTCGGGAACAATTAGGGGACTGATGCAACATCGGTGTGCATCAAAATTCGAGATTGAACAAGGAGAGATTGATTTAGCAAAGGAATATATCTCTACTGGAGAAGCTGCTGCACTTGACCAAGAAAGAGCTTCTGTTTCACCACTCAGCGACCTCGATCAGTATGAGCCCATCAGTGATGAAGATGAAGATGAAGATGAAGAGGAGGAAGAGGAAGAGAACGGCCTATATGCGGCACAACTCGATATCCAAACCACACCAACAAGACAAAAGCGCTCAGGAGGCAGTACATCTGAATCTCTACTTGACTTTGAACTCCCACAAATGCCAACTGAAGTAAGAGAAACGCAGGGACGCGCTGGACGGAAACGGGGGCCACCAAGACTGCCAGATGGATTTGAGATGGTTAGATTGTAGTTACTATATATGTGACAAAAAATGATTAGACTTTCAAGGCTTAAATATTAGAGTCTATCCCAGAAAGGATCAGAAGAACGATCCGTAAATTTGTAGGTTGAGTCGGGAAAGTTTCAAGATTCAGATTCTTGGTAAAACATATCGAAAACGCAAAAAAAAAAATACGGGCAAAATTGCATAATTTATTGGTGACCTCACGCAGTCAAGAGGAGCAAGAAGAATGTAGTTTGGCCATAACGGGTCACCTGTCGCTGCGGTCGTAGACCGTAGCGTCAGATAGGGCCTGTCCGCGCTCCCCAGAAGGGAGGCAATGTGTCTGTATTATAGTGGATTCTATTTACAGAGGGAGGCGGGAGGGACAAAATAGAGACTTGACTGCGTGAGAGATGACGAGCTACTCGCAGAGGCAAGCAACTGACTCGTGAGGCAGTTGTAGGAAGAGGCACTCAGTAATGTCGGTGTAGATATCACGTGGGGCTACATGCATTGTGAGGCAACCCCAATAAAACCTCTCCCTTTATGCACGCGGGAGGAAGCCAGGATCTAGGCATGTTTGCAGTGTTTACACATCCGCGGAGCTCCGCATATTATCGCGCGGAGGGTACCTTGGAATCCTCATCCGCTCCACGTAGATTTGCGGATGATGGTATGGCCTCCAAACCCGCAAATTTGCGGAGCGGAGAGGATAAATCCGCGGATCTTTGCGGTCTTGCCGCAGCCTAGGTTCAGACCTATCTTCAGCAAAGTCATGATGTGACGTGCAAGTACTGTATCCCTTGAGAGGTCATTCCTGTTGTGATATAAGGTTGGTGCAGATCAGGAACGAAGCCGCTCATCAGAATCGGTTCCCGAGAGATCTATACGCGTGGACGCGTGTTTCTTTGCTAAGTGAGCAAATCAGCCATGGATTACGTTGCAAAATTGTATGATAATGAGCTTTCCGAACATGACACTATTTTGCGTTCTGATTCGGGTGTACATTGCGGCCCACAGCAGGTTCCGACTCAAGACCAGTTTATTCATCGTTCGCCCATTTCCCCATAGCACATGTATTGTGATTCGGGCTAACTTCGAAATACGGTCACGTAATAAACCGAATATTTACCCCCGAATGCCTATTCACGGATCTCCACGCTACAACAAACTCAGAATCAACTGGGCATGTCGAGTACTAGTCAACACGCAGAATTCTCGAGTTGACAGGAAGGCTAATTTCGAACTCCGCTGTTATATACAAAATGTATTCCAGATAAATTAAATGGTTCTGTCCTTTGCAGCTCACCAAGGTCTGCACGCATACTGAGATAATGAAATATAGCCGCTTCTATCCAGTTTTCGCTCAAGAGGTAGTAGAGCGGAGTGCTGGAACAGTCTAGAACCAACTTTTTGTTGTAACGATGGAAGCCCTCGGACTGTTACTAACAGACTGGCCTCATTGTGATTTAATTCGTCATTGACTATGAAACAAACAGCAAATTGCCTTCCATTGGACCTCCCCACTTACATAGAGTTGAGGCAATGCAGAGGAACAGCACGCCAATCCAATGAGAGCTTCGGGGCTTGCCGGCGACACCGTCCTCAGGGCTAGTTGGTTATCGACCGGGAGATCCGATTATGCGGCCAATCTATCCGTGAATTGGTGCCGTCAGGCGGTCGACCGCCCCGGCATCCCATATCTTCTCGAACTCCACAACGGCGAGAATTCGATTCCCAGTAACTTGAGTACTTCAATTCTGCAATGCATTCTGATGATTCATGCAGCTCCATTTTTTCAACCGAGGCTCTGGCGGACCAGAGCTAGCCAACTCATCTCCCGCCAACAAGCATTTTCCGGCAGCAAAACAGGGGATCGGACAAATGAAATAACTGGCCAACAGGATTCAGCTGGAGATACCGACCATTTTGCAGGATGAGGGCCAACATCTAATATTTAAAAGAGTGGATCGATAATGGGAGATAATGTTTATAAGGTATTGGCCAAACTTGAAATGACAGTTTGATTGTAATCCTAAAGGCAGACTAAGGGTCCCCGGGAGAGAAGATTTTCGATCCATTATTTAAGAGCTATTTACTGTACAACATGGAAATTCTGGGTTTTTGTATTGCGTCATGTATCTTATCGCCTGTCATGAAAGTATACTGGATTTAAAGAGATTCAGTTCTCAGGTGGCGAAGAGTATGTCTCTCAAGTGACACATGCGAATATCTCCGGAGACGACCGAAGAAATGAGTCTGCATAGTGGCTTATCAGCGCAGTTAAAAGGGATACGTGGTGAAATGAAGAATCGAATGTAGATTGTATAGTCATCATGCCTACAAGCATGACTACGCATATGGAGGCCTTCTCCCACTCAGGCGGAAGGCAAATGAAGTTCAGGTTCAGGTTCAGGTTCACGGATGTGTTCACGATGACATAATCTTCCAAAACTTTTCCGGAGAGTCCGTTGGTACAAAGATGGTACTTCTTCCAAAACTTTTGAAAGCAAATATTAAGCCTATCACCATGTGTTCATCAAACTCTTACGTTGATTTATTAATCGTTGGGGCAGGGCCTGCAGGGCTCACAGCGGCATGTTGGGCAGCCCAATACAACATGTCAACTCGTATCATTGACCAAAAGGACGGTCGGACTAAAAGAGGACACGCTGATGGTTTACAAGCCCGGACTTTGGAGATACTAGAAAGCTTTGGAATTGCAGACTCTATCTTAAAGCATGGTGTCCGCAACCCTGACTCGTGCCATTGGGTGAATATAAAAGCCACTGTGGTTGTGAATCCGCCACTGACTTATTAGAAAACCAATACTAGAGCGGGGGGCATTAACCGAGCCAATAAATATGAATCCTGCAACAAGGAAAGCCCAGGATTGAGTCAAGTTTTGATAAATCAAGGGGCCGTGGAGCAAGCATTCATTGACTACTTGGACAGCAAGGGAAAAGTTCGCGTCGAGTGGAATAAAATGGCTGAATCATTGAGATTTTTGACTGATACTGGTGAAGACGAACGAAGGTTCCCGGTGATTGTGGGTGTCAGATCTCTCGGGGAGCTTGGTATGTTGATTTCCGGGCTTAAGTATTTATGCCTTCAGCAACCTGGTTAACAATATAGGTTTCGGAGAGAAAGAAAACATAAATGCACGCTATCTTGTCGCATGTGATGGTGCGCGCAGCTGGGCCAGAAATGAAATGGAAGTCGTGGCCGATACAGTATCAGAAGATTCCACTTGGGGTGTTCTAGATGTAGTTCCAATCACTGACTTCCGTTCGTTTTCCTCCCTACAGCAGGCACCCTGCGACTGACCTTACTTTAGCCGATATACGTCGTTCCTGCTCAATCAACTGTCAGCCTCACGGAAGTATTATGACAGTACCGAGAGAGAATAGACTGGTTCGATTCTACATTCATCTTCGGGAGTTGGAAGAAGCATCGGCACAACATCCTGATTACTCTCCCGAGGCCATATTGGAAATAGCCAAGAAGATGATGAGACCCTATAATCTGACGTATAGATACTGTGACTGGTGGTCCATATATAAAGTAAGTATGTACGATCATTGACAGAAGCCATACTAAGCATAAATTAGATAGGTCGACGCTTAGTTGGACAATATAGGCCACGAGAGCGGTAGGTGGGAGATCACCAATGGATGCAGACTATTTGCTTACTTTCTCTAAGCGTTTTTCTTGCGGGTGATGCTGCACATACTCACTCGCCAATGGGAGGACAAGGTATGAATGTATCTATCCAAGATACATACAACCTTCTATGGAAGATGGGGGAAGTTATTATCGGTCGTCTTGATCCGAATATTCTGGAAACATATAATTCCGAGCGACGCCCAGTCGCCAAGCAACTGATGGCCCTGGACACCCTTCTTGTCGAAGCATACGAGAAAAAGGAAGATAAGCCAGGCGGTATCTATGACATTCGCGATCAATATGCCGGATTTATGTCTGGAACCGACATAAAATATCCCAGTAACATTCTAATTGCAGACGAGAGGGAAGTTGGAGCCCCAAAGATTGCGAAAAATCTCAAACTCGGTACGCGTTTGCCCTCTTTCCCCTTGTACTATCAGTGTGATGGGGTCCTTGTACACATGATGCAGATCCTTAGGAGCGACGGAGTATGGCGGCTGCTGGTGTTTCCGGGCGGTTTAAGCCAAACGGGGAGAATGAAAGCTTTGTATCAGTTTTCGGAAAGTTTCAGCAACCAGCCCCATCTTGCCAATTTCCAACCGAAGCGTTCATCGTGTGACCTCCCGACAATGGAATTGCTTCTGATACAATCAAGTTCCAGGACGGCACCCAACTTCCTAGACCTTCCAGAGCTTTTCCGCCCTTTTGATGATACTATGGGTTGGGATTACTGGAGAACATTCACCGACAATCAGAATCAAGCTTACACGGGATACGGGATTGATGAGAGAGGCCCGGGGTGTCAGGTACTATGTCGACCAGATCAGCATGTGGCATGGATAGGCAGCTTAGCGGACACAGCTGGTTTGGATACTTTCTTCTCGCGTTTACTAGGCCACTAGGGTGACAAAAATAGAAGAATGATGCATGCAAGTCAAAATTGGTCTAGAAAGCAGTACTAACAAGAATCCCAATCTAATAGCGGATATAATGTCACAGTAGCACTCCGAGGAAACGCCCAAAGTCAATTGACTTCATAATTCATACACTTGGCTGGTTGATCTGTGTTACGTACCGGTAATCTTATTTGGCATTGATTTCGTGACATCATATTTGCCAATTCCGTGGCGTGAATACCGGAAGTAGCAGAAGCGGTAATTTTATTAAGATGACGTTATACAGTATTTCAACAACTTCAAGACAAGTAATTATTGGAAATTCTTGGATGACATGAAATGACTGAAGTTCGTGTCAGCATTTGCTATTTTAACAATTCCCTTGGGCGATGGTACTCATTTTTATTCATTGAAGGACTGTCTAGCCTGCCATCCAGTTTACATTATCAACAACCATGGGCGAGGCGCAGAAATCCTCTCTCAACATAGCTTTGGTCTCCGAGAAAAGATCGACATACCTCGACTGCGGATTTTCAGAAGAGCAGTGCGCAGCTCTTACGCATGACGGTGAAATCAAGGCTGTCTTGACTGCACTCCAGCGTCTAGGCCATTTTGTCACGTTGGTACCTGGTATCCAATCTCTAGTTCAGCTCCTAGCAGTAGGAAAGTTCAAGGATTGGGATCTGGTATTCAATATATCACAAGGCTTTTTTGGACCAGCGAGGGAGTTGCAGGTTCCTGCTTTGCTAGAAGCCTATCGAATTCCCTTCACATTCAGCGATGCTGCGACAATGGCGTTATGCCAGAACAAGGCGATCACTAAGGTACGACGGGAAACATCCATGGTTTCAATTCGTTATAATAATCTCAAAGGCACCAGATTATCTTGGATCGACATCACATCCCTAATGCCCCTTTTGCCGTGATTCACCCGTCAGAGGGAGTGGCAGACCTCTCTAATGTTGAAAAAGTCTCACCAGCTTATCCCTTATTCGTAAAGCTTGCCACAGAAGGATCTTCAAAGGGGGTTGAAAAAGACAACAAAGTGAATAAATTGGCAGAATTGAAACAGGCTCTTCAAAAGTTAAAGCGCCAATTTCCAGGTCAAGATATTCTCGTTGAATCGTTTCTGTCGGGCCGAGAATTTACAGTGAGCATAATGGGGACGGGCACGCAGAGTCGAGTGATAGGTATAAGAGAACATGTATGGCAAAAGAACTCAATTGACAGCACCGAGAATGGATATCACTTCGATCCGCCACCAAACTATGCATGCCGACTTAACAAATCCAGTCGAAGTGATGAAATGTTAATGTATAACGATTCGCACGATATGGATGAACCTCAAGTCAAAGCTACGTGTCAAGTAGCGTTGGATGCTTGGAGAATACTCAACTGCCGTGATTGTGGGCGTGTCGACATTCGGTTTGATTCCGACAAACCAGGGTCCAGCCCGAATGTGTTAGAAGTGGGTACAATACCTTACCTCTATGACTCGAATGCAAGAAACTTATATCTTAATTTGTAGGTGAATCCTATTGCTGGGCTTCTTCCAGAGCATTCGCCACTACCAGCTTCGGCGGAAAAAAACGGAATTTCTTTCGAAGAACTCATCTCAGAAATCATAGAATTATCAGTGCAAAGAACTATTCGTCATAACGCGCCCTGGTGTTTGAACTAAAGGCAAATGATGCAGTGTTACCGATGAGAAAGCAAGATGTTCACTTGTATCACCCATATTTGGCTGACGCAGTCAAGGTGATTCTCCTGTGATGCTATTTCTTCAGTTGGATCAAGAAAATCTTCGTTATTACTAGATTCTTTCCTTGGCCACGGCCAACTTTATAGTCTAAACCATGACAACGTCTAAGTCTGCAGCAGGAACTTTGCAGAGGCGTACCCATTTGATACATAGTTCTACTGCAAGTGGCATGGAGAATATGTGATCCGTGCTTGATTGATTTAAAGGAAGACAAGTCACCGGCTTGTTCGAAGCTTTCCTGGTTCTTCTATAATTCCGTGATAAGGCCGCCAGAGGCGCAACATTTATGGCTATGAAATTTCGAACAGATACATCAGATCTACCAGGCATGCGTCGCATCGGTGGTAGACTACACATCACAAATTTGGCACGACTCTCCTCGGGCACTTACGCCATCTCAACACGTTCCAGAGTGTGACCCTCATCCGTATCCTATCGGCTTTTAAAACAGTGGCAAGCACCACGTTAGGGGTAGAAGCCCACGTCCTTCCAACGCACCTTCGCCACTGAGCCCAGAGGACCATCGCGAGGCCGTGCGCCTCGGTGGTGACAATTTGAGAAGCGTTCGGTCGGTCAGCTTGTGGTGGCATTCAGTATGCCATGGTTTGAGGAGAAACGATGATCTTCCTATCGGCGGTCTGGCAACGTGGCCGGCTGAGATCCGAAAACTTTCAGTGATGAGAATGTACCTTGCCAGCTTTAGATCGCTCTTTATCGGCTGGCATAAGATAAATTTCTCAACTGCTTGTAATCGTGGTCTATTGAGAGAATGCCGGCCATCGTACCGTATCTCGATTGGATATGGAACGGTCGTATCAGGACGGAAACGTATTACCCCTCTACATCGTCAGGTTTTCCAGTGGCCGAGGGCGCGACATTCTTACCATGGCAGTAGCTCTACATCGGCCATGAGTGATCTAAAGTCGACGCAAGCGTCAACTTGTTAGCTGGTTTCAGAAATACGCGAGAAGCAGAAGCAGCTCTTTCGAGAGAAAAAGGATGTGTGCGCAGGCACATTTCTCCAATGTATAGCTGTATGCTTTGCTGTTTGCACAGACGCAGCCCGCGTAGAGCAGATATGCAGTTACACCAAGCCAAAGGACACCAATGGAGGGAGGTGAACGTTCCACTGGGGCAAATGTATTTCCTGACAGGGTTTTCTTTGTGGCGGGATCTGGGGTAGCTTCGGTTGGTGTTGCTGCGGAAGGAACCCTGGTTTTTCTGGATGGTCGTCTATGCGAGAATTCCTTTTCTTCTTCTTGTCGAATGCTGCGGTAACCTCGTACTCGGATGAACTACCCTCGTGCCAGAAGTGTGATTTGCGGACGATGATATTATCAAGAAGCTGGTATGGAGCTTCAGCGGTGTCAGGCCGGAACTTGTCGCTGAAGCTATTTGGCGCATACTGTGGGCTCTGAGCATGATTGGAACCGGCTCTCATTTGGCCGTCAAAATGCAAGAGTATGACGAGGTCATAAATAGAGAATTGACTGTAGAGCATTATTACATAACGGTTAAGTTTTGATCAAGTGACATAGTAAAGCTAACCCGGAATGAATCTGATGCCACTATCTTCGATACCAGGGACCATGCTGACTGGGGAGAACGCGGCCTGTTCGAAGTCCCTATGAAAATTCTCAGAATTTCGGTTTGATACCAGCTTCCCTAATTCTTATAGCTAGAGCCATTCCATTAGCACAATTGATTTCAGCGCAAAGATTTATAGAGGGAGAGATTTTATTGGGGTTGCCTCACAATGCATATAGCCCCACGTGATATCTACATCGACATTACTGAGTGCCTCTTCCTACAACTGCCTCACGAGAGTCAGTTGCTTGCCTCTGCGAGTAGCTCGTCATCTCTCACGCAGTCAAGTCTCTATTTTGTCCCTCCCGCCTTCCCTCTGTAAATAGAATCCACTACAATACAGACACATTGCCTCCCTTCTGGGGAGCGCGGACGGGCCCTATCTGACGCTACGGTCTACGACCGCAGCGAGAGGTGACCCGTTATGGCCAAACTACATTATTCTTGCTCCTCTTGACTGCGTGAGGTCACAAATAAAGTAAGTCAAAAGGACCTACCGGAAAATGAGATTTCAGCCACATCTTGGTAACATCGAACGGATCGAAGCCTGGTATATCCGGATTGGCATCCCGGGGATTCATTACCTGGACGTAAGTTGTCCAAGAAACTCTTTCGCCTCCTTCAATGGCTTGCCATAGATCTCTCTTTGAGGAGTTCGGGTCTTCCCCGCTAAGTCTTGAACCCTCGTCGTTGGTAAATTGTTTTTGACCGTTGTTGGCGATAAAATGGTACTTGATGTACACGAACTTGCCATCGCCATTGACCCTTCACCCAGAGTAAAATTCATTGCACTTCTAACGCGAAGGCTTACCATTTGAAAGTATGGCATCCGTAGCGTGATTAGCCCGCCAGCCTCCAGGTGTGCCATGGTCGTTGAAAAAGGATTATACCCGCGTCGTTACAAGTGAATAGAGTCAGCTGTCATCTGGATCTAGAGCATGTCCTATCTTTACCCCACAGGAGTATTTCCAAGCTAATCAAATAGTGAGTTATGGCCGAGTATGAAGTTATGCGGGTTTTGGACTGAGATCCGGTTATATCTGGGCCTTGGACAGGTTCACGGCAGAAGAAATCAGGCTTCGCTTGATCAGCATGGCTATAATGTTAGACTTGTTTCGCGGGGTTAGTCTTACGAAATTCAAGCCAGCGATGTCGTAATTTCCTTCGCCCGAATAAAATTTTACAGCTCACCCTCGGGGATTCGGTGCCAAATCAGGGGATTCTCTACCTAGCGTCAGTCGAAAAACGTACAAAGACAGGTTTTCTGACGCCAGAGGTCTTCAGAAAGTCGGCCTGTATCATACATGAGCAAAGGGTTTGAGTGCGGACTTGAGCACTCAGAAATTGGGCAAGAACTGACTTTGCACAGAGGTGAAACATCTTGGGTAGCCTCGAAATATCCAAACGCACCACTGCCACCTTTACGGTTGTCACCTAAAAGATCCACCATTATCGAGGATATCGAGCCTTACATGAATGGGCCATTCTCTCAAGATTCTTAGACCGGTTGAAGTGTTGCTGCTTCTGGAATGAATGATTATCAAAAACTACTGGTATTCCTCCGGCTGTCTTGCTGTGAGCTGGATTGGGAAAAGGAATTCCCTCATTGTTTGTGAAATATGGGCCGTCCTCAGCTCGCTTTCCAAGCTCTTGAACGCCTGTCAGCTTTGTGGCCGTGCTTGTAGGACCGTCACTCGCTCCTTGGGATAGAGAGGAAAGCTGCTTGGCGCGAGGCTCAATTCCGAATAACCCAACGGATTCCACAAGGGCTTGCTATAGATGGGGATTCATATTCGCGGATTTCTTAGAGTTTAAGGCACAGTAAGCTTAACGAAGCAGAAGTTAATCCCCTTTGTCTACAAACATGTCCGAAAATAATGCATTCGTTATATGCTACTTCATTTCGGTTAACCCGCTACGACTTATACGAGGAAAATCAAGATATTGTCGAATAATTGCTTCGCGCATGAGTGGCGAAATGTAATTCGTGGGCTTCTAGGGTGTCAGTCTTCCCTCAAGTTGAAATATTAATCCCATCCAGCCAATTGGAGTCAAGCTATTACCTTTTTCGGCACTTCATATGCTTGACTTCAGGATAAAATTCGATAGCAGGTGAAAGAGGTAAAGTTCTCCGTTCAAGCCAGACAACCGGGACAAGACTGATAATAGCTTGTTCTCAAACTCTTAATTAGCGAGGCATCACGTAACTAGTCATATCAAATACATTAATCTCAAAACCAGTATAGTACACGATCAAATAGCCTATGCTTCACATTTTCGTTAGATTTTTGCTAATCACCAGGCTTACAAACGACAGAAATTCGCCTGAGTTGATTTTCACTTGAGCCAATCTGTTCCTCCCTCCACCCCAGGCCCACTTCCCCAACGGTCTATCAGTCTCGCCACTGCACTGAAAATGCATATGGCAGTCCATCGTAAGCCAAAGTTTAAGGGGCCTGGCCATCCTCCGAGGGAAAATTGTATTGAATCTCATTTTTTAGATGTCGGAGATGAGACTGCGTCGGAGATAGTTCAAATACAGGGCGGAAATGAGAGTATTGTTTATTTTGTTGATATGAGCATTTCACTAAGTATGTTGGCTTAAAGGGGAAGGCGTAATTTTTACTTAAATAGCATGACTTCTGGTGTCATAGAGACTTGAATGCCATGCCAGTTGCTAAGAATAGCCAGATTTTGCCCGGAACCAGTACCCTGTTTCGCCGGGACCAGGAATCTATTTAGTAGACGGGTTTGGCATACCCGAAGTGTGTGGCCAC
The DNA here is from genome assembly GCA_000347475.1 of Penicillium paxilli ATCC 26601. NCBI lineage: Eukaryota > Fungi > Ascomycota > Eurotiomycetes > Eurotiales > Aspergillaceae > Penicillium > Penicillium paxilli. Next base: position 44,637 of record KB644854.1, read on the forward strand.
TTTCGGAACAAATCCGCCAGGTGATTGATAGGGGCTGTCATAAGTCCGATAGCCGTTTCAAATGGAGGCTTGTCAGAAGCACTGGGATGCGAGTGCGACGGAACAAACATTTTTAGTCCTACCAAAAGATTTAGAGAGGTCCTCGCTCTCCTTGGTCGTTAAGTTGTCTTCTACTTTGGGGAGGTCGTTCTTCTCTTCTTATTGAATGTGGTCCGAGAGGTGATTCATGAGAGTTATAAGGGCAGGCTCAAAGTGTGGATTGGAAGGTTTCATATTCTGAAAAGCTTTGAGTTGCTTTTTGACCTGCAATGTGATATAAGCTAGCCCCTATTATGATATGTGCGATAGATGACTTACGGAAAGGTGCTCTTGGCGATCCTTGTCCGCCATGCTGCGACCATCAAGCAGCTCTTTTTCGAATTGAGGGTAGACGATAAGCTCCTCGCCGATGGAGTGACGGGCCAACTCTCAATAAACTGGTTCTGCCACTGGGTTTTTCCCTGTCCGTGGAGGAAGTGAGGATTTTGGTATAGTACTCCTCAATCTCACGATGATCTCTCTTAATGGCGTCACTGGTGCCCGTTGTCATTGCGGATCAAGATATGTAGCACCGTTCGGTTGAAATTCTGAGTGCCTTGATGAAGATACCGGCGCACCGTAAGAGCGGGAATGACATTATTTAGATAATTAGGCAGTAACTATTGACGACGCTTTTTCGCTGTTTAATAGACGGGTTTGGATCGCGTTGCGTAATTTTGAGGGAGTTCTAGTTGTATAAGTGACGTCTCACCTGTGGAGCCTTGGATTACATGTCAGCCTCGACCACCCGAAGCCAGCCATCATAACACGTTACAAATACCCATGACCGTGACTAGATATTTTAAGACAACCCTGCTGGTGAAATATCCAGGATTCTTCTTTTGACCAAGTATCGGCCTGGTCCAATCACTGGTTAGTCAAATGTCTGCGCATCATCGCAGCATCATGTGTATAGCACTGATCAACCATTAGGCCTAGTTTCAGATGTTTCTCATTCGTTTCAAGGAATTCTACGCTTGTCAAACTACGAGGGGCAGCGAACATCACCTCCATCGTCCGTGCGTGATTGCAGACACAACCAACCACATAAAATTCTATATAGATTATATTCAAGGACAAAATCTATTTATAAGTCTTGACCAACATCCTAGCCCACGCCCCGCGATCTGGGTTGCTAAAGCCGCCTTGAATTGTCGTCCCTTTCTTGGGCAAAACGGCGGTAAAGTAAGGTATTCGCGACTGAATATTGCGTAGTGAGAATCCGCCAAAATCTGTGGTATGTTATCTTGGTCACTACATTATTTCCTGTCGTGTTCGTGGGATAACTAGCTCTCAACTTGTTAGTTTATGTATGATTTTACATGGATCGGCTGGAATACCCTGTTGGCTCTTTGTATGGCGGGATCTTAAGCAAGACAAAGAAGCTTTCTCTCCACTGCTCTTGAACTTTTGCTGTTCTAGGTTACCCGATCAATGGGCTACTTCCAGGAAAAGTGTGTATTGAGAATATGCGTCTATTCGTTACCAGGAGAACTATCATTGATTTGTATGTAAGACAACTCATCACATGCTCGCAACCTACCGAATCTTTATCAGGCGAACGTCCTTGAGGAAAACAGGTCATTCCAACAACAAAGAGTGCAAATTCAGTAGATATATGTATACATATCAAAGCGTCCTCTCTACTTCTTATCTTTTTATCGCCATGGCTCATCGAATTATGTGACCATCCATTGAGTGCTATATACAGTCAGCTTATTGGTCTTGATGCCCAGAGGAATAATATCTACTTATAGCGTAATGACAGAGTCTCGCAATTGTTGATCATTTCCAAGATCTCTCATGGTCCAACTGCCGCTCTAGCTGTTAGGCTGCCCTCAAGGCGCTCGACTCTACACCTGTGAAATCTGATCTGGCTGTCAAATGCTCGCAGTAGAAAATGCCATCACCCTAAGCCTACGCCGGCCATATCTGGTCTCACATTTGGGATAAAACTCAAGAAGCGGGGTGCAGAAATCCTTTGTCAACAAAATGAACGAGTATTCAACAAGACGAACTTTGACTAACAATCGTATTTGAGTTGCCCTTGTAAATCAAATTCGCTCCACTATACAGCCGCAGAAAGAAAACTTTTGTTGATAGTTGCCTCTCATGGATGATCAGTGCTGTTATACACGAGTCGCTAGTGAGAAGTGGACTTCCTGAGCGGATTTACCGGCCGAGGCGGTAGTTGTTACTAGACCAACCCTTCAGTCGTACCTTGAGAACGAGGTCCTATAATTCATAGCAGACTGGCTTTGGGCCAGTCTAGTAGAGAGTAATCAAGCTATACTGTGACTGAATACCTGTCCATTCAGTACCAACATCATATAAATGCGGTGAGTAAGGGTAGACGCTCGTCCAAAATTGAGAGCACGCATCAAGAGAGCTACGATGGCAGAATCCACAAACACAAGTTCGAGGCTGTAGTTATTCGACTTGCCAGCCAATGTGAAAGTCGTTTTACCTTTGTCAACAACATTGATGAGACAAGTGATTTGTCAGGCCTAGACCCAGGAAAGCCAAGGGTTCAAGTGAGGCGAGCCATTCCTCCCGCTCTTTAGCTCGAACGCTTGAAAATTTCTTATTTCAACGTTAAATCAACCGCCTCAACGCCCAGAGAAAATGTGGCCTCCCGGTGTGAATGTCATGTGAAGATCCCTGGGTCTGGCTCGATGTACACAAATGCTCGCTGCCGAAAACCCTAGTTGAAATGGCATCAGACGCACCCTTCCCGTCACCAAGACAGGGCTTTCATCCTCACACTCAGGGCCTCGAGGCCTCGGGGTGTATTATGCAAGATAAGATCTGCGTTACCAAGTACCCTTCCTGGACGGTTTCCGCGTTACCACGTGTGCCTCGCAGGAGAGGGCTGCATCAACAAGTTCTCCCTCACAGACGATGAGACCTATTATTGTAAAAACGCGCTCCCTCGCAGCCAATAAGCCCTGTCGTTGTAAGCGTGTGCTCTCTTACAGACAATAAGCTTTGTTACTGTAAAAGCACGATCCTCACAGAAATGAGCCCTGCGTTGTAAGATTGTACTCTTTCAGGCAAGAGCCGTGGCGCCGCGGGTCTCGTTCTGATCCTCTGTTGTTGTACCCCTGGTTACGGTTTAGATAGGAAGATTCCCCGAATAGCCTAATGACTGCCCGTTAGCCGAATACTTCAAGAGATTGGTACCTATTATTCCCGAAAAGAATCATCAGGCAGATTACAAAAGTTTAAAGAACCAACTGAGAACTGAGTGCCCAACATAGCGGGCTTTATAATGATTCAAGGACCAAAGCAAAATAATGTTGAATTTTTCGGGTTAGTTACTCAATTTGCCAGTCTAATCTTTACATATGTGAAGACCTCGCGGTCGCCGCTGACTACTTGACAAGCACGCAAATGCTCTCATACTAGCACGCAAGCTACTGCCAAGCAGGACTACTCGAAGTGTTAATTATTGATCATTCATGGAAAATAGTCGCGGCTCACCTGAAGGGATTACTATCCATATAGCATTACATGCTAAGAAATAACCCCAAAACCTCAAAGATTCAGGTCTGGAGTTTTCAATATCGAGCACACAATGATCAAAGCTGCTCGTTGCGTAGTATAGGATATCGCCGTATAACTGTCCGAGAGAAACAATGATCTGCATTGGGTGTCGAAGAGGATAATCTTTGATGATGAGTAGTACCAGGAGGAATGATAATGGACCCCAGATAAAGGCAGTCACAGTCTCCATGCACAGTACGAAGGCGTTTTGCGTTTGATACCGTGAGTCTGAGAGGGAATATTCCTTCCAAAGCTGCCCAAAAATATCCGTCATCCCGGACATTCGTTTGAAATTATATGCAAAATAACCTTCGAATAAAAGGTGAACGCAGCCGCCTGTGTCATACAAGCGTTAGATTTGATCGCCGCCGAAGAGGAAATGGGAGAGAGGGGCAGGAGAGCATACAGAATGCGAACCATAAAACAGCCCAAATGTCACTTGTTTTCATGCTCGGATTTAATTTGATAATCAAGTAATAGGTTGTGAAGAGCATGGACATACAACCTCCCAGAAAAATTGATAGTAATGTCAGAGAGTTTCTCGTGTTGGCAAGGTACCCGTCGAGCTTCTGGCCAACGGGATAGTAAGGGTGTGCTGTCGATGCCATTAGATGTTAGTACATTTAATGCCGTTAAATATCTTTCGACTCATGCTGGTGGTGGTGGTGTGGCGAGTTTTAAATGAAGAAGAATTTTAGCTTCAGCTCGGAGTCCAGTTCCGACTAGGGTGACGACACTACTCCCGAATCGGGATGAATCTCCCACGTATCTCATCACAAGCAGATTTTGTCCAAATTTCAGGATTTACGATTTTTATAGACTTAAGAAACACGGTAGTATAGCATTGATCCATGAAATCTGGATTTCTCTTGGTACAATTAAAATACTACCGCTACTAGGTTAATTCACATTTTGTATAGCAAGATAGGCTAGTTTTGATTACCTCTAAATTTAGATACCAAGGCTATTAAAGCATAAGTTACCTCTATAAGTGCTCCTAAGTATCTCGATGACCCTGGACTATAATTAAGTATTCAATAAGATAATGCGGTCCCAGGTAGGACGGAGTATATAGCTTCTTGGAAAGAGTAGCTACATTTGTCTGTAGAGAGATTAGCATTCTTTCTTGCATATGGAAGCGGGTCGTTCTCACGCATTCATTTGCCATTTTGGATCAAAGAATCACCGGCGCTTTTTGTCTTTGCCGGCTATTATTTTGCATGGACTGACCCCGAAGCACCATGAAATTGTGATTTAAAAGTCCTGCTATATGGCAATAGCTTGTCTTTGCTCGATACTAAGTTTTCGAACAGAAACTGAAAGTAGCTGCTCCATCATTTGGAACTGTGCTAACATGAAAGATGCTTACTGTCAATCCCACCTCCGCCACTCCTCTGGGAAATCATTAGATAGACCTTAGCTGAGAATTATCGATGCTGCGAGCACAGCGAGTTAAAAGACATATTCATGAGCTATCTGCTGATTATTAATGGTAGATAAAGATAATCTCTAATACGGCCGTTTGATCTTGCCAGAATGCATGAACAGCAGTAGCTGACATCGCAAGTTCTTATCATTGCACCATTTTTTTTACCTCACTTTATTGGTGACTTCAGACAGTCAATAGGAGCAAAAAGAGTGTAGTTTGGCCATAACGAGTTACTTGCCGCTGCGGTCGTAGACCGTCGCGTCAGATAGGGCCCGTCCGCGCTCCCTTGTAGGAGGGCAATGTGTCTGTGTTGTGGTGATTTCTATGTACATAGGAAAGGTGGGAGGGACAAAATCAAGACTTGATTGCGCGACAGATTACGAGCTGCCCGTAGTAGAGGCAAGCAACTGACTCTCGTGAGGCAGTTGTGGGAGGAAGATGCTCTCGGTAATGTCGGTGTAGATATCACGCCGGGCTACATGCATTGTGAAGCAACCCCAATAAAACTACACCCCATATGTGCCCTGTGTGGGGTTTCATTATTGCATGGTTAGATAATATTATTTCCGTGAAACAAAATGATCAAATAAGCGATCTTAATGTATATCTCCGTGTGCGAAATATTTAAGCAGCGCCCTAACACTCATCCATAAGTATTGGCACAGTTTTATCATTTAATTGTCAAATGATGGCGAATTATCACTCGACGGCTCATCATCGGCTTCCTTCCTCGTTTAGCATTCTGTATAAATGGTTGTCCTCTAGGTGCTCTGGCAGCAGGTCATCGTAGCTCGATTCAATATCCCCCTCGCCTCGAGGTTTTCTTCCCTTTACCCAGATGAGAACAAAACAAAACAGCCCAAGGAATGTTACAGCGCAACAAAGAAATATGGAGAAAACCATAATCCTTAAATACGGCGATGCTTTCTGCATATAGTTGAGGTACTCGAAGATCTCCTGATCGGGGAGAATAGTCCACGCTCGAAATAATCTCTGTCGGGGAGTTTCCCAAAGACCGTGGCGGGTTATATTCCCATATTCCCTAATTTTCTCAATATCTCCGTATTCGCCTGGTTGGATCGAGCCAGGCCAGGCACATCGGAAATAGGATATTTCTTGCATTATTTTCCTTTGGAGAAATGACGCGTATGCAGTGATTGTTCCTTAGGACACAAGATCCCAGGCCGAAGGAAGAAACCTTGGGTACGATTTAGACCAGAACATGCAAATATTATTTTCCACTGCGACAGATCATTTGCGCGTTGATTCACCTAGCGGGAATGCGGCTCGATATCCTTTCAATAGGATGGTTTATTAGGTGTACTTGAGTCCAAAACGTGAAGCTAACAGCGTTGGTTTTGTAATTTGTGTGTCCGCTGGTGGTCAATTGCACTATGAATTGAGGACCCGACCCCAAGTGTGAGAGAAAAAAGGTGAAAATTCGCGATAGTTCGGGTAGGGCCGGAAACGGAAACGTCACCACTAGTGCTGTGCGCTTCAAGTTGACAAAAGTTACCCTGTCGAAAGCCAAGCGGGAGTGAAGAGGGAGTTAATCGATAAGAAGCACTTGGAAGTAGAGAATATTTAGATGTGGGAAAAGGCTTGGAAATAACAACGCACGGCAGCGCACGAGGATTACCCCCCACAGCCTTTGGCTTTGGGCAGCAGGCGCATTATCAAGAAAAACCCGCAGATTGAGAGAATCTGGGATGAATCATCGACAGTTTCCGTCCCGGTGATCCGTAGTTGCGGAAAGCTATTTTTTCTAGACGTCACAAAACGCCACTTTGAATTTATGGAAATGATTTAGGTAACATATCCGGGAATATTTAACGCACCATGAGCGCTCTCCTTCAACCGCGCATCTCGCCACTTATAATGCAGGAATAAACCCTAAAATAAAGAAGTAAGTAAAACGAAAACAAATACACAGTTCTTTTTCCGCCTGTGATTGCTCGTATCCATCACATCTTTATTGAGAATCCCAATGAGACCAGCTCCGTGCCGGGTCCCAGCTACACAGGTCTCAGACAGGATTTGACTGTTTCCGGTGCAAATTGCCGCCTATTTGACCTTTTAACCATAAGATTGGGACGTCGTCGAGGTTGCCCGTTTCATTGTTTGTAGCACGATAAAAGGTCGGCGTTCAATATATATCATATTGCACCGGCCAACATTTCCAATCCTAGCCATAGACCTAGACCTACTACTTTATCACAGTCCATACGAATATTGTTTGATTTTTGTCCACCGACGTTCAGCAATCTGTCCTCCCGTCAACAAGTGGTCTTCAACGGATCATCTCCCCAATCCATTCTAATCACTTGAAAGGTACACGACCCAACGTTCTCCGACCGAAAGCCCTTTGAGCCTCAATTCAGCTCCCTGGAATATCCTCCACTGATCATCATGTAGCGCGAACCAGACTCAGAGTATAAATCCAGAGCGGACAAAGCAGCTCGAGCGGAACCCAATCGCCGCCAACAAACACCGATATTCAAAAAGAAGCCAAAGCACCAGCAAATCCAAAGCACCCTTGACGGTGATACGGCTCGACACGACTCTCTCATGGCAGACTTCAATACCTTGCGCGAGGGATTCTGGAAACTCAAGAACACCAGTTTTGTACACGCCAGCTGCGACGACCAGCGGATCAACCGGCAATGAGCCACCATGAGCGGGAAACTCATTGGGGTCAGCACGGAGCAGCTTCAATTCCCATCTCCTACGCATTAGGTGCAGAGCTGTTCAGATGGATCCTGATTGGAAGGTATTAGACCGCTCTAGATTTGCCTGGATTCAAATAACCATCTCGAATTTTCAATTGTATTCATAGGTGGCTGACATTCCATGGACTCAAACTCAAATTTCCGAATATTCAACTTTCAAGGTCAACCAGGAGATCCATATCAATCCCAGGTGAAGCAAATGGCTGGAGGATACTTGCGAGTCATCGCGATCGAAAGTATAACCGAAGCTGTCCGTGTGGTCCAGGCCTAGCTAATGCACGTACCATCTTCTGCACTTCTGTATTTCGTTGGTGTAAGTGATGACGTATTTCCCTAGATTCAAGTTCACTTACAGGAAATAATGCCGTAATGCCCTTCCTTCACTGGAAAATAGAATAGTTGTGATCATCAGACTCTTTTCCTTCTGAAACACCTATATTCATAATATTAGCATACCTTTTAGTATTTGTAACCTATCCACGCCGTACAACATTTATAAACAGTGTATCCTTGAAACATGTCCTCACATTCAAGTCTTATCATTGTCTCGAATCGCTTACCCATTACAATTAGAAAGCTAGGAAGCAGGAGTTACGAATGCTCTCAATCAACTGGTGGGCTAGCCGGCGCTCTCGGCGGGCTAACGGAATCGATGCCCTTTCGTTGGTTTGGATGGCCAGGGCTTGGGATACCTCAAGAGGACGAAGAGCTTGTAACAGAGAAGGTGGCGCAATACAATGTGTTGCCCATATTCCTGGACAGTGATTTGGCTGACAAGTACTACAACGGATTTTCAAGTCAGTTTCCACTTTTTACGCCGGTTTATTCGAGCAGATCGTCAGCTGGGCGCTTTGTGACTGCGTAAAACATATAAATGCTTGTATTGACATTCTATGCAAAGATTCCACTTTGTGGCCGCTATTTCATTACCAGCTACATGAAATGAGCCGTATTGACAAGGCTGCCTGGGATGCCTACTATGACGTTAACCGCCTCTTCGCCAAAGTAATTATTCCACAGCTTCACGATGGGGATACCATCTGGGTTCATGATTACCACTTGATGCTTCTACCGCAGTTCCTCCGCGAAAGTACGCGACAGTCAGGAATCAAAATCAAAATCGGATTCTTCCTACATACCCCTTTCCCAAGTAGTGAAGTTTATAGAATCCTACCGATGAGGAAACAGATCCTCACAGGCTTGTTGCATTGCGATCTCGTCGGTTTTCACACCATCAGCTACGCAAGGCATTTCCTGAACAGTTGCTCTGAAATCTTGTGAGTTGCCGCTGCATCTGCCAATGCAATTCACCCTTTCTGATGTTCTGTCATTTTATCAGGCAAATTCCTACTTTCTCGGGCTGCGTACAGTTCCATGATGCGAGTGTGGCTGTCGATGCCTTCCCAATCGGTATCCAGCCTGAACGCTTCGCAGAAACACTCCGAAAAAAGAATGTCCAAGAACGAATCCAGATGCTTTCACAGAGATACCACGGGGCCACATTGATTGTCAGTGTCGACCGTTTGGACTATATCAAAGGCGTGCCGCAGAAACTACGCGCGCTGGAAACTTTTTTAACCCGCTTTCCTGAGTGGGTTGGGAAGCTTGTTTTGATGCAAGTTGCTGTGCCTACGAGACAAGATGTTAAAGAATATCAGAGTCTCCAAGCAGAAGTCAATGAACTAGTGGGCAGGTTAAATGGAAACTATGGTTCGTTTGTTTGGTTTTTTCTGGGGCCCGAGGGAATGTGAAATGTGCTGACCTGTCTCAAGGCTCGATTGAATTTTCGCCAGTCAGCTTTCTATACAGTTCACTTGATTTCGAGGAGATCGTGGCACTCTATGCTGTCTCAGATGTCTGCTTGGTCTCCTCTACGCGTGACGGTATGAACTTGGTGTCGTTGGAATATATTGCATCGCAGCGTTTGAAACATGGATGCCTCGTGCTATCTGAATTTGCTGGTGCTGCGGAGGTTCTGGACGGAAGTATTGTCTTTAACCCATGGGATATTGAAGAATCAGTCGATGCTATTCATGCAGCACTTACGATGGGCGAGAAAGAAAGAGCCGAAAACCATAAGAAGTTAGAAGAGTATGTCATGCAAAACACGAGGTGAGTATCACATTTACCTATATTCTGAATATCGGCTCATCCAAACGCTGATTTAACACAATAACTAGCGCAAATTGGGGTCGAGTCTTTACTAATTGCCTCACGAGAAACTGAAAAATATGGATGGTAAGTGATAGATGAGCCAGAGAGATTGAGCATTATATTTGGGGGCTTCATGATTACGGAGGCTAGTTGCATAGCCTTTGCATACGCTTACGCGCGTTTCGTACACAACAGTATCATCTAATCCAATAATGCGCTGAATAATTAGTCTGAGATAGGAAACGTGTTTATTTTTCTCCTGCGGAGCTCGACATTCAATAATAGTAACGTATTGCTCCAGAGGGAGTGGATGGGCTTGACCTCGGGCATGGAAAGTTGGCCAAAGGAGAACAATGTAATATTTACATTGAGTGAAATAATTAAATCAACTTTCGGCCCACAGACGGCTCTAACTCCGTTCCGTCGCGGGCGATCTTCACTTATCTGTGGGCATTCCAAGGGTTCCGTAAGCCGCATGTACGGCTGAAGCGCACACGGTTGTCTGAAAGCCATGCAACACTAAATGGTTTTCCCAAGGAGGAAAACTCTGGCCAAATTGTTTGCTCATAAACGATGCTGCTGCGGCAATCGTTACTCCCAAGAGGCATGGCTTCCCAGAACACCGTGTCACGCGCGGTATCGCGAAGGATCCTCCCCGCTGGTGCGGTAGACGTTTTCAAAGTAGGGGTCAATATAAGTTCAATTTCCCCGGGAGAATGTTGAGTACGTGGCGGCGCTTCTCGCGGCAGATCATTGTCTGTAATCGAGGATGACATACGGGCATAGCCAAAGTATTCGCCACTTTTATTCGCTGAGAAGATCAAGTAGACATTAACCGCAGATTCGTAAGCCCGGCTGAGCCGCATCTCGTTATGAGACTGGGTAGCCCAAATTCCCATGTCCTTGCTTGTTTCGAGATCTTCCACCGTCAAACTTTTGATAATGAAATACCAATTTCCCGATAGACTGGTCGTGAGTTTAGGTTGACCCGTCGAGATTCCGGATGTCTCATTCCCCAAGGAGGCTATCGGTGAGCTTGAAGCCTGTGCCTGGAGGCCAGGCGGCCCATTCCGGGACTCAGACGTGTCTAAGCCCTTGCGTAGATGGCACACGACGCGTAAACCGTGTAGCTCAGATCCGTGAAACCTCGCTAACGCAGCAACACATGAAGTGGTAGATCTATAGTTCACGAAAGCACAATTGCTTTGGGATATGAAAAACACGCTTTGGATTTCTTCACTGGCCCCTTGAGAGAAATGTTCTTTCAAATCAGAAACATTTACAGACGACGAGATGTTACCAACCCACAGGGCGTTTCCTGATTGCGTGGGCTTTGTCGGCGGCCCTCGTCGCGTGACTGGCTTTGAAGCAGACGGGGACTGGTTCGACATCATGGAATTCGAACCATCAACTATGAGTACAGAATTTTCGGATTGGTTACCCTTATAACTAACCATTTTCGATGAGTCGCATTTGGATGAAATCCTTGAAGAGTCTCGAACTGATAATGGTGAAATTCAGTTAGATGGTTGGAGATAGCTCAACTTTTCATCAGAATCTGATCCGACATGGGAAAAAATGCTTAGGATTTCTGTCAATCTCACACTGATAAAAAGCACGATGGGTGAAAAGTTTTTGCATGAGTCTTAGGTTAAAAAGTGCGGATGAGGCGGGTTAGAGACGTACACCTAACCGCTCAGTCGAAGCAAGGGGCAAACTCGGTATGTGCCTTGAAACTTCCGAACCACCAAACGGATGACAGGATAGAGTTATAGTAGTAATCTTCTTTCCTATTATGACCCGAGCATCTGCTGCCATACATCGAGCGACGATAATTTCCGCAAATCCACACAAGAACACCGATGTCGCCACCAACCTAGCCAGTGCGGCTTTTATAACAGCCAGGTGACCGCAGAGATCCATGAAAAAAGTTACAATAAGCCCTCTCGGAACATAAATTTCTTAAAGCTAGTAGAAATACCAGTCCTTGCACCTCAAGCGTCACAAAAAGTGAGCTGATCTGAGAATCGTGCCATTTAGCTCAACTTTGGCAGGAATACCGCTTGGCGGTAGTAGTTACGATATATGCTAACAAAGAATGCGGCATTTTTCATGGATGGCCCTTGGCTCTGGGGGGTGAAGCATTGTAATTAGACGGTGTCGCATCCAATCTCCTCTGCTGACGCCGATGATCAGTTTTCGTACATGCCGGTCGTTAATTTTGGAAAAGTTTGGAGCGGAGCTCTGCACCAAGTAAATTCCAGTTCATAAGACGACTTAGAAAGTGTTTCGTTATTAGAGACATTCCATTTCATTCTTTTGAAGCATAGTTACACTGAATGCATAAATTAATACCCTATTGCCATTTCACAAGGTTATCACATGAGGCAGAGAGTATATCTGGTTGTAAATATGCATCTAAGACCAATGGGTGGCCAGATTCACGACCAATTGAACTATCGCACAAAGTCGTTATATTCTGAAGAGAATTAGTTCTGTTGCATGGAGTTGCTTCCGTGGAGATGGAAATACCTTTCCGACTGATAACACCATCACCATCAACATCCAGTCTTTCAAATTGGATGCTTGCCTCGTTTGCTTCAACACCAAAAGCTGAAAGAGCCTTTTGGACCTCGTTCCAGGTAACTTTGCCTACTATGGTGATGAGTATATGCATATATTCCTACCAAAATAATCGGAATGGCTGAACTGGAAGGGGCTCTAACCGTATTTCTCCTCAGCCTGAAATTAGAAAGCTTAGTGTTCTCGAGGAAAATATACAAGGTTTGGGCTTTGACGTACCCCTTCACCGACTTGTTTTCGCCATTCGGGTTCGTATTTCTCGTACCATCCTGATTTATTGGGGGTCTGCGGAAAGCTCAGAATTGTCATTGAATAACTTATAGAGAGAGCATGCCGTGAGTAGGATATCGTACGGTTCTTTGGGATACTTACCATCGTGAATAATATATTGGTATGCGCTGAGTATGTACCAGGAATTCAAAAACATCGAAGTATTGCGTGAATTTAGAGAAGGTTTGACTGTTGTGAGAAGGGGAAAGAAGAGTTTATATGCTTTTTGGATACATAATTAGCGCTCACTTCAGAGCTATCATCGTTCTGTATTCTCCACCAGGCCCTTATCATTACCCGGTTTCATTTGCTTGATCAATTCGTGGATATCTTTAGAGAAATCACTGGGAGAGACGATGCTGAGTCACAGTGGCGTGATGGTGGTGGCCCATGACATCTTTCTCATGGTGCTCGCCTGCGTATGACTAGGAGGATCTCACTTGGATAAACATTTTCCTTGCAGAGAAATCATATTCCCGTCTTCCTTTTTCTGACTTCGGAATTTCTCTATCCCCGAAGATGCAATCGGTTAAAGGGGTATTCAAAGTGAGAGGTATCCGCAAGGGCAACTGACCGTCCCAGCTGGTGTGAGGTTACTGGCCCCTCTGGCATAAAGCTACACGCGTTCCGGAGTGCTCGCCCCGGAACTACCATCTCGGAACGTACACAAAACGTTGTTCAAAGCCAAGCAACTATCAGACGACGAAACTGTATGTGATATAATCCTTGGCGAGCATGTTTTAACTAGAATTCGAGTGATTCTAGCTTGATAAAAAACGGAGCTCTCATGTAGCAACCCTTACGTGTACGATATGCGCTTGCATTTCGGCCCTGTAGCCAATATCCCTCACAGGCTGTCTATCAGCGGCTACTGTTGAAATTTTAGGAGATCAGGCATTCTTGGGTCTACTTCCCTGTGAACGGAGCTAATTTGATACAAGTCACATGCGGCATGGAGACTTTATTAAAACAGATTATAACTATCTCATCACTAGCGGTCCTGCTAGAGCAGTCTGTGGGACTGGGATCTCGAATGGGGTGCAAACCAAAAGGATTTTACGAAGGATCAATATTATACTGTAAGTGCAACTAATGTGACATTCTGTCGCGAACTATTAAGTCCATAGAGGATGAATAAGCCACTCCAAATTATAAATCAATGATTGTCATTTCTATCAGCCACAGATTTGTTATGCTTTTTGACTTCCTTGGAATCAGATCTCGGATCCAACTCGCCGCTTTCAGAGTTGGGCCCTTCTCGGTATACTTTGAGACTGTCGTATTTATGGCTTTCCTCTTTTGCGTCAGAGGTTGCGAGTTTCGACTTTGGCACTTCTAAAACAGAGATGTCTCTTTGTCAGCCTTTACCAATAAATTTTAGGAGTGAGTCTGGTACGAGGGACGTCGCATCCACCTTCTGTGCAGTCTGTGTTCTTTCTGCTTTCGTATGCCTGAGAATGCTTCCCCTGCCTTCCCATTTTTGGGTAGTGACAAGCCCGCTTATCCTCGAACAGCGCAACCTTGTTTCGAGCTAAAGCCATGTTGCGTAGATGGTAGAAGTTGATGGCGTAGCATGACTGCGCTAGTTGTTGGCAAGCAAGTCGTTGAAGATTCTCCATCATAAAAAGAATATTGAGAAGATAGAGAAGAATCTGTAGCTACAGATGGGCGGGCATTACCCATTAAAATTCAAAGGTGTGGAAAGCTCATTTGCTTATTGGTCTCTATGTAGCTAACCATGGTTTCGAGATTTCGACAACCTGGATAGCAAATCAGACTCCAAGAAGAAGTCGTTGCCAATGGAACACAATCTTCTTTAAACTTTTGGATTGCGTCATGCGGTGATCCTGACGCTATTGCCCCTATGCCCAACGAAATGTGTCACATGTGGGGATATGGCATCATAGCGGTCGGGCTATTAAGTAAAGAAGGCAGTATGGTCCCTGGTAAGGAATCTCTTCCCCACAACTCTTTCTGCAACATGTCAGGTCATATTGAAGCGCTCACAGATGACAAAGTAAGTTATCTAATAAAATTTCAATTACAGGCTTCAATTAACTATCCAAGTCAACCCTTGACAGAAACTCCCAGGCGGCTCGTCGCTATGGCGTTGTTCCTCTCCGAAAGAAGTTATTTCCCGAAGAATGAAAGGTCTGGGTTCACAGCCCAAGCACACTATTTTTTTGAGTTATACGGTTAACATTGTGCAGCACCGTACCTACTTCGACTCTGCCGAATATATTCTGAAATCTGAACACAACTCAGCCGATATCCCCGAGAAGCACACTGGAACCGAGCACCCGCGGCAAGCCATCATTTCTTAGCCGTTTTGCGCCGTGCCTAGCGACAGTAACGTTTGCAAAGATGCGAATAGAGGATTTCAGGCTCCCAGTCACGAATATCAGAAGTGCCAGAGTCGTCTCCATGAGAACGAGGGGGCCGAATGCAAAAAAGACGAATGATGGTTGATTGTAAAGCGATCACTCACTTAAATACCTGAGAAATAAGATCTACATGTCGATTTGAGCAACATATCAAATCGTAGACCTAATATCGTAAAGGAATGTCCCACTGTTTTCTCGATGTGTTTCTGGCAGATCATCAAAATCATGTTAAATACGAATTCTGGCACTGGGCCAATATGTCACGTGGCGAAAAGTAGCCTAGCTTTACTTTTTTCATTTTATCCCAGTTTTGTAGAACAACCCCCTCCTCGCCGCCCCAAAACCCAGACTAATTGTTTTTCTCCTTTTGTGATTTCCTTCCAGGTCTCAAAAGGTTGTTAACTGTGAATACTATATTCTATCAAGGCAAGCCGGCCCATTTATTTGGTGTTTAACTCATTATCTAATAACATCCCCAAAGATAATGGAAAACAATGAACTCTACATCAAGCTCAATCGAGTGCTTGATATGACCGTCTTCTCTCAGTTGTTGGAGATGGACGAGGAAGAGGATCGAAAGAGTAGCTCGATGGCGCTTTATGGTTTCATTGAAGGAAGCCAGTAAAAGGTGGATTATATGAAGATCGCCCTGTAAGCACTAATGCCCCACACAAACCTGATTTTATCAGAGTGCACAACTTGAGACAATAAAAGAACTGGCATTCTGACGAGACATGCTTATAAGCAGTTCGAAAAGAGACTTCGTTTCTTTAGTTTTCAAGAGTGAATCCCTGCAACGATGTGCAGAACCGTTGGGTTTCCGCAAATTTCACGAAAGCTGTGCAAACATTGAAAGAGTCTGTGCGATGATGAGTATACATGGCGAGGTCGCAGAAGTATCTGATATGTTACATCTTACCCTTATCAAGGAAGAAATCCAAAATCTGAATGGCAGTCTTCTTTCTGCTCGCACTGCTATCAATACCTTCTATAAGGTTACTGGGTAAATGCCATACCGAATTTGGGTCCGACGTGAATTTGTTCCAGATTTTTTTCACTTTCATAGCCGTTGGGACCAGAAATATGCCACCGCTGTCAATTTTTTCAATATTTATGGAGTGATATGTGAGGCAGATTTGAATTCCGAAATGCTGGAATATAATAATCACAATGCAGTATTTTCATGAGTTTCTGAAGGCGGTAGGGGAAAAAATGGAAAAAAAAATTAAGGAAAACTGCGGTGGGGAGAGTGGAGCAGTTTGATTCCACAAAACCGGGGTAATTGAAGCCAAGCTGAAAGTTAGTTAGGCTACTATGGCCAGAGCGTCTTGGCAGATAAGGGTCCACAAGGCGAGTAACTATAATTTTTGTGGGCTACCATGGATACATCAAGAAAGAATAACCCCCATCCCGGAGACATGAAATGCCCTGCGTGATGAAACGCCCACGTGGTACCTGCACATTCGAGCACCGTCACTTCCAATCTACATATTTTATATCGCCTGAGAGTAGCATAAATAATTATTATTTGATTCCTTATCTAATTGTGCTATTCAAACAAAAAAGTGCTAACGTGGCGAATTACGAGATGACATGCACGACTAGAAG
Source organism: Penicillium paxilli ATCC 26601 (assembly GCA_000347475.1). Classification (NCBI taxonomy): domain Eukaryota; kingdom Fungi; phylum Ascomycota; class Eurotiomycetes; order Eurotiales; family Aspergillaceae; genus Penicillium; species Penicillium paxilli. The sequence goes on from KB644854.1 coordinate 61,418, forward strand.
ATCCGCTATCTTCTGCTATGACGCCAAGATCATCCACAAAAACATCTGAGATAGATAAGAAAGACAATTTTGCATTAATTCGCCTACCTAGTTACGTATGTTGCTTTTTTATATCATCATAATCATGAATCCCAGGGATATTCTAATCTTGGTGGAATTCTTGGCAACAGAAAGCTACATAAAACAAAAGTACCGATAAGGTGTATACACGGGAATGAAACAATCATGTATTTGATGTATGAAAAATACTAGCGTAGCTAAAACAGAACAGCCGCCCTAGAGTCCGCCAATAGGGAATGATTTAGAGATTACGCCATGTACGCTGCTATTGCACTAGAAATCATAGAAACAAATCTGGGATTATTAAACTTCATTTTTCGCTTGGTTGTCAAGCAGTAAAATAAGGTCATTGATGCTGGCGAGCGTGTAAGGATGCTTGTGTCACATGTCCATCTAGTTTTGCTCCTCTCGCGGGGTGAAATATTGCTGATTGGCGGCTTTATCAGCGAAAGAAGGATTGTTATTGGCTCGTCACCACAAGGTGGACGGGGCGATCCCGGTCGATCTCGGATGAATAGCGTATAATGTCCGCTATGACGTTGATTGGCTGGAGACATCATGGTCATTTTTAGCACAGTTTCCTGAGGGGTATCTCTTACTTGAGATGGAACTATCTAGGCCGTGAAAGGGCATAGGAGTATGAATACTGCAGATTACTCGAAGAGCAGCTAGTAGATTGAAGAAAACGTTATGTATGCTCAATTGCTATGTACAGTACTTGAATTTCCTGACTGGCTTTAGAGGTTCTTTTGAAACTAATTTCACTAGCTAGACTTAACGATTCCATCGCAACCCTGAGGAACCTAAATGGCATCGAATCTCTTTACCGTACAAGGCTTCACATACCTCTTTGTCAGTTAGAAAATGCTGAAATCACTCAACCCTGGAATTTAATGATTGTTGGTTTATTTGCTAGCCTCAAATAATCAACTAAAAATACCCGCGTTCTTGACCGTTGAACAACAAGTGAGAGTTGGAGTATTGCGATTTGAACAATGTTTTGGCGTATGGTGTAATTATGATACCATCACTTAGGACTCTTACATCAACAGTCTTTCAAATCCAGCATGGGTAAAGGGCTACAGGGTTTAGATTTCGTCAGATAGCGCGTGTTTAACCGTTGAACACCAAGATGATTTGAGTGGTCAGTTGAGCAAAAGTCAACAGAGTTATATGTAAGCAAAATTGATTGGATGACCATGATAAATACGAAAACATGATTGTTGACCATCAATCACGCTTAACCTAAATAAAGAATTTTTAGCATTTGGCAGTTTTCACCACGAGTGCTTGGCGAGATTGAAGTTGAACGGTCTTTTTTGGTGGGAACCCGCATCTGCGGCGTAGAAATGGGGCGTCGGTCACGTGGAGTTCAAGGTCAAAGCGATCCCCCAGGAACAGGACAGTTTCGTTTCGTCCTGGGTGTGGCCTTACGTATAGCCGCTTTCACAAGGCGCTAAGTCTCAAACGGCCAGCATTGAGCTAAACTGAGAAAGGTTTAGTTTCAGACTGCTACACGTGATGTCAGGACCAAGGGATTCTGTCATAAGCCACGACGTAAATGGTTATGGCAATTAGCTTTTGTAAGAAAATAGCCTTTCGATAATAACAGACATATAATACATGTAGCATGAATACTGTATCAAAAAATGATGTAGGAGGAAGTTGCATGCTCTACAGCAGTGGCTATGAAGTACTACTAGCAATGATTGGAGGTGCATGCTGATACCCCGCATATGTCGGTTGATTCAGCCTCAGCGGGCTGAGGTGGCCGCCTTTCCACAGGGGACGTAAATTTCCGCTCTCAGCTCTTCATAATTCTGTTGTCAAGATCGAGTACAAAACACAGTAGCGGTGGCTCGATTAGGTGAGTTACATCCAAAGAAAGTGCACCTTATTGATCTAAGCCCCCTGGTCACACAGTATGGAGGCTGGGAATAAATGTCCTGCCCTTTTCTGGAAGGTCTGACATTGATTATCCAAGATATATGTAATGCGTATTACGAACACAGCATGTCCTCTATATCGTTTGGCAGCAACAACCTGGGGAACCAGGTGGGAATCAATAATGGAGTCATCTATCTGTCTCCAGGTAGGGTTTATAGTGCATGGCCTATCCAGCCAGGACTAATTGCCGTTCTTCGGTTGAGACCAACAGAAAACCCCGCCCCAGCCGTGCTCTACAGTGCCTTTTCAGAAGGATGCGATGTTTGTGGGCCGCGAAGCTATGATCCGTGCGATCAAGGAAAGACAAAGGGCGACCAGCCAGCGTCATGAGCGTGTGGCATTGGTGGGGCTGGCCGGCGTCGGGTTAGCTGTCCCTACGAGAAAGCCTTTCGAACAACAACTGATCTCACTGCCATTTAGAAAAACCCAGACAGCCATTGAGTATTCATATCGCGTGCGAGAATCCACACCACACATGTGGGTTTTTTGGATTCACGCCAGCAATGCGGCGCGGCTGGAGCAGGGCTACCAACAGATTGCCGCAAGGGCAGAGATTCCGGGACGGGACGATCCGAAGACAAATATCCTTCAGCTTGTGCATCAGTGGTTGTGTGATGCACGAAATGGGCGCTGGCTGATGGTGCTGGACAATGCGGATAACGATGGCATGTTTTTCAGTGGCAGCGCATCGGAAGACCGAGGGCCCCTGGTGGGCTTCCTGCCGCAGGCTGCCCATGGATCAATGCTGATCACATCGCGCAATGGACTCGCGGCGCGGAATCTGGTGGGGAGTGATGGTCATGTGATCACATTTCAGCCAATGAATGAGAAAGAGTCTCTCGATCTATTACAGGCCAGGATTCCGGCCGCCCATCATGGAGGGTCCAAAGCCGACGAGAAGGCACTGGTCGTGTAATGGAAATTGCACGGGGAGTATAAAAATTAAAAAAAAATAGTATACATATTTAATTATATGTAAGTTAATGAATATGATTTTCATGTTATACTTTTAGCATAATTATTTTGTCTACTTTCTATTTTTAATGCGTTTTTACCTAATTCAAATGCAAATCCTAAAGTTAATACTAAAGAAAATACTAAAGCTATAACTAAACCATATATACCGTTACCCGCGACTCAGTCTAGCAGAAACGGAAACGGCCAGTATGCTTGAAGCAGGCATCGATATACTAAATCAAAGCCTTCAATATGGTTGCACAATCATCTAACAGCTCTGTACCTTCCTAGGTCTTTCCCGTTGATCACGCGATGCCGAGCTCTCCCGTCCTTACCCAATCTGATGATCGAGTCCAAGCGTGGCAGAAAGTGCAAAGACGAAGAACGAGGCTTTGTTCACCGGCGCTATTGGGATGTTGTGGCTATAAACGGATTCAAGCAGGAGTAACTTACTGTGTCGCGGTCGTCCAGTCTCACCGCAGACTTCAATTCTAACAGCTGATCTGCACCGGGGCCTTGATGGCTGGTGTCAGATGTATTTACCATCTTAAGCGCAGTTTGACAGCAGTTTGACACCAAGGACATTGAACAGCCAGGTATGGCCGCCAGAGAACCACCTAAACGTCCCTGCTCATACCTCTCTATCACGCAGGGCAACCTCCGCTACGAATCCTAATTTCGAGCCTACCATCAGCCAACCTTCGATACCCAGAAGCCGTGTACCAGCCAACCGATCTAAAATCCATAACGCGGAGGAAAGAATATACAGAAACATATGCGGGATTATCAAGGCTGGCTCAGTTGCGGAATAGCTGGAAAAAGAGATATGGCAGAAACTTCAGCCTTGACTATGCACAGGCTTCGTGGATAAAGCGCATGGGGTGTCCCTGCGAGCTGACCTCCAACTCCATCACAGCAAATGTGCGGCGTTTAAACGAGAAGTCAACACAGCTAGCCAGGACATTGGACACATTGTTTGCTCTGGCACAGATCAATGAGCTCACTGGATGAAATGCGATCCAGGCTGTTCTAGAAATGTTGCAAAGTGAACTCTGCAGTGTACGGTGCCTCTTCCTTTGAGGGTATGTGAGAGTGCACATGTCGCTGGGCTGGTACGTCGAGCAATGTTGCTGGAACCCACCACCAGGCCTGACCGACATGGTCGTGCTGTCACACGCTTCAAACCATGTGAGGGCTCGTCTGGTCTACCAGCAAATTGGCTGATACATCCAACTCAGAGAGAACTGCTGCTTTCGCACGGGTTGTTTGAAATAGATCTAATGTGGCACTTGAACAAGAGCAGATAAGCATGATACAATAGAAGCATTACCGTATTTCTAGATTGGCGAACGGTGTTATGTTCATTTTAATAACCAAATTGTTTTATTCTGGATGAGGTATGATTAATCTGATAACGACCCGCGCTCAGTTAGAGAGAATCAGCAGGGTTCACATAAGGATCGATTGTTCAGTAGCATCAACAATTCATGTGTCCCAAACCTTGCTGGAAAGGAAGTGACGGCTCAGCCCTCGGCCGAAACCACAAAAAGCCCAGTCCAGGTCTAGGCTCTGGGACAAGGTGCATCGGATCTGCGCAACTAAAGCGCTCTATTTTTATCGCCAGTAAAGGCTTGCGGCTTATTACATTTCAGATGACATTTTCCGCAACAAAGAAAGTAATCGGAGTAATGCGGCAGCAAGATTACGGTCGCATTTCTTATTCAAACGAGGTGGAATTCTTCTGTTGCTTGGATCTGGGAAGACACTTTTCTTGCTAGTCGGAATAGAAAACGCTTCGTCTGTTTGGGAGGAGCGCATTCGATGGCCATCTTCAAAGCCAAATTGCGGTGTCAGTGGGCATCGGTCACGGGCATGATACGGGTTCACGGGTGAAATTTATGTATACTCTACACATATTTCAACTTCTGAGTAGTTGGATTTTTGCTTCATATATTGAAATATAAATTTCGCGATAGGCAGTTGCGAAATACATAGAGATCTCGAATGTAACTTAGACCTACCTGTGAGATTCCTCTCCTGGCAATTTTCTAGGAAGTTGCTTAAAGACCTAAGCCAATTAAATTCAATTAACTACCAGAGGACCTTGGGATGATTCAATCACCGCTGTTCTATTGAGAAGGCTATGAGGACTGGGCAGCAGCGGCGCCTCCATCATGGTTAGATAAAGCCCTGTCGCGACGACGAATATGTCGAGACTTTTCCATCGATGGAATATTTTTGATAAATAGTTCTGGGGCTTAGCTCGGCGAAATGCTATGTCTTTCGAGCATCTTTAGGGCAATTATTATGAAGGAGGGTTATTCACGCTCAAGGCAAAGGAGGGCCGGAGGAAAATGCATTTTCCAGGGTCGCCAAGAATAATCCTCCAGGTTGCCAGCTTCACTTTCAATTCGTTACGTCTCGGACAATCCGTAGTATGATCTTCTCTCGGTCTTTGGCTTTCAATCCCGATTCTCGCCGATTCTCGGCTCAGACGTTGATAGAGGTAATATACGGATCAGCCCTTCATTCATGAATGGCAGGCTTTTAGGCGAGAAGACATATTCATGGAGTTCAGTATCCGGACAAGGAATTTTGAATTGGAGTGAAAGACCAAATACAGAGCAAAGTAAAACCTTTCTTAAAAAAAACCACCGTACAAGCGCTAGGGGTCTTTGAATAGCTTCCGGTCCAGCGCATATTTGATTTGGGAGATAGCAGTAGCCATTTAACCAGTGCCCAACTAGCACAACATATTGGACAGCCATGGCAATTACTGTACTGTATCAAACTTGACTGAGGCCTTTAATGGGCACTGTCATCAAAAGAGACTCGTTTTCGTTTGCGATGCTCGACCAAAAGTGGCTGGAGAGAGGCAACTGCTTTTTTCATATCCCCTAACTCTTTTTTGAGGTTTTCAATGTCAGAAGCAAGCTTTCTCTTGAGTAAGCGCTTTGTGACCTTGATTTTCAGCTCTCTGTTTCTCTTTGTCAGTCATTTCTCTGGGCTTCAGACGGGCGTCTCTGGTGCACTCACTTCACTCGGTCGTCGGTGCTAATATCATTTGTTAGTAAAGGTCACTAATGGCAAAGTGTAAAGCTGGAGATATAAACTTACTATTTATTGTCATGACTTACACGTCTGTGCAACCGGGACGAGGAGCTGTCAGCTGCCTTCATAGCTTTCCATGGCTTAGATCCAGTGTCGTTCCCGTCTTTATTCATATAATCATTGCTCCTGTCAACTCGCTTGTCATCTCTTTTCATCTTTTTTGCGGCAGACGATCTATGTCGGCGTGAGATCGCGTGTTCCTCACAAGAGCTTTCCTCTGTCGAGATTTCGTCCTCTAAGGCTTTGGCCAATTGAGAACGCATTTCACCGGGCTTGGGGAAAGATGGCACAAGGACACGCTCTGTCATTTCGATGTTTGATGATGAAAGAAGTTCCGAGAGAATATCCGGTAGAGATTTGTACTGAAATGGCTGTTTTTCAGGGGAACTTCCGATGAAAAATCCATTGGGTGAATGGATTGCGAGTCTTCCTGATCATATTTGTTACCGGAAATGTTGACCGCAGAGCAGATTGAGGGTGATGAGCGTTAACTAAATACAGTCGTATCCACTGTCTAATCCTTCGCCGCCATTTGCAAAATTTTCCAACCAAGTTTGAGGTGTTACCCCGTGGATCACAAACTTTCGTAACACCATTTCAATCCTAGGTCTCCATGGACCTTCGGGGTTTCATTGAGAGGACCGGCTCATAATGTCACTCGTGGAAGGGTCGGAACAGCAAGGTACTTGAAAAAAGTTCACTCTCACTATGCCCTCCTTTGTTCACCTTGACCATCGATCTCCGGTGTAATATAACAGCCATCGCCAGATACATGGTGGGAAAAGAAATATCGACCTACGCTACAGGATGCGCGCAGTTTAGTAGACAGCTAAGTTGAACGCTGTTTAACCTGGTTAACAACGTTAACAGAACGAATAATTTGTCATGCCTCGGCCCACACAGCCATGGTTCCGGGTGGAGCAAGTGACCCGCCCTCTACAAACACGCTAAATTTCTTATTTCAACGTTGATGAACCGCCTCAAAGCCCAGCAAAAAGAGCGCCCGCCCGCTATTGCGTCTGCCACGATGTACGCAAGTGGTCGCTACTGCCACTCCTACTCGATTGGCATAAAAGTCGCTCATTTTCCGCCGAGAAGAAGATCAGGATTTTCCTCCTCACACTCCCGGGCCACAAGGCTTTGGGGCGTCTCCGCAGGAACAACTGCGTTACCAAGTGTCCCTCGCAGGGATAGGCTCCGCGTTACCAAGTGTTCCTCGCAGGGATAGGCTCCGCGTTACCAAGTGTGCCTCGCAGGGATAGGCTCCGCGTTACCAAGTGTGCCTCGCAGGGATAGGCTCCGCGTTACCAAGTGTTCCTCGCAGCAATGAGCCCTGCGATTGTAAAAATGTGCTCCCCACAGCCAATGAGCCCTGTCATTGTAAGCGTGTGCTCCCTCGCAGCCTTGAGCCCTGTGCTTGTATAATCTTGAGCTTCCATGCAGCCTTGAGCCCTGCGTTATCAAATTTGTGCTTGTTCTGGCGACCCGCGGCGACGCGGTCCTCGTCCTGATCCTCTGACGACAAGCAGGCACCTTTTCGTGGTGTCAGAGACTAGTATTCGAGACCTTCAAGGGAAATCGAAGAAGCCAAGACCTGCTCCAAATGTCCATAGAAAGCAAGAACCTCCAAGCAGACTTCGCTTCATGCCATGGACCTGTTCCAGAAATCGACAGAAATCAAGAAAATCCAAGCAGGCTTTTTCAAGCCTTCGACCTCCATGATCAAGATCCCATTCACGTAATGCACGTAGCCTTCAATCGTTCCTAGAATCTGTACACTGAGCGCTCGCTTCATACCACATAGCGTAGTAAATTGGGCCATTGAGCTTGCCGACGCGGTATGTGCCAGCGTGATTCGTTGCCGGTGAATGCAGCTGCCCTCCAGAGTAATCAACATCCTGGTCAGGGTTCTGTCTGTTGGCTGGAGTGGTGATGAGTGTGGGCTTGGTGATTACTGGCGGTGAGGACCGTAGCTCGTGGTCATGATGTGTTGATGTGAGACGTTGCGCTGGGCGAGTTGTTACAGTAATAGTCGTTGGTGTTGTTGCTGGTCGTTGCTGGTTGTTGATGGAAGCTAATGGCATCGTTGACGGTCGTTGACGCGCAGCGCGTCCGGCTGAGCGGTGAAGTGTCCACCGGCAATCAACACCCGCCCCGCCTCAACACGATCGTCCCAGGATCAACGCGAGTATCGATATGCGGCGAGCAAAATATTGAGGTTTCAACATGAATATGATGATGACACGGAAAAGACAGCGACCGAGTGTCCTTGGCATTTTGACTATAATATGGCACGCTATTTCGTCAAGTCAAGTTGCATGCAAATTAACCGACGTGGACTAAAGGCATGCATGAATTAAGATGGATGCATTGTAGAATATATTGTCTGTACTGGATTCATCTGAGTCTACATTTTAGAGCGATCTTCTCGGGTCGAATTTGGTCGTGTGTTTTTCGATAATGGACTGTACCCGAGTAGGATGTATGGCCGCAAATTAACATTGCTGCCCACTTATTGACACGATATATATCTCCAGATTGCACCAGCCATTCATGATTGGAGACGAGTACGAGAAGGACCACTCTACGGGGGAAAAAAAAGACTCCACTAGCTATATAACGCTATAAACGTTTGAAATTTAATCCATCGATCCGTTCCCAAGTATTATTACCTCTTCGGATGGCCAAATGGGCGACGCTGCTGGAGCTGAAAATATTGACTTCGGGTATGGCTGCTGCTGTTCTCCGCAGAATAACGTAGGAATACGTAACTTAAGCCAAAAATCTCCCGCCGCGACTGGAATCCTTTTTGGCCCAGTCGAAATGGCGTACGTTAAAATGATGCAAGGGTTCGATTCCAGCACCGGGCACTCAATTGTTTTT
>AOTG01000387.1:0-24286 GCA_000347475.1 Penicillium paxilli ATCC 26601
CCCCCCTCCCTTTCTCTCTTCTCTATTACGTTTCTTGATCACAACAAGTACCACGCAATCATAGAAAGATGGCCGCCACACAACCCCAGCTTTACAGCTTCCCCAGCACAGATGCCCTGGCTCAGCAATTGAGGCCCTACATCCTTCGGGCTCAGACTGCCGCTCTGGCCCGCCACGACACTTTCCGCGTCGCCGTCTCCGGCGGTTCTCTCCCCACCGTTCTGGCTCGCGCTTTGCTCGAGCCCAGCAATGGTACTCCCGAAGACACTCCGCAGTTCGCCAAGTGGGATATCTTCTTTGCTGATGAGCGGGCCGTTCCACTTGACCACGAAGATAGCAACTACAAGCTGTTGAAGGTCGAACTGCTGAACAAGATCCCTGCGGAGCTCGGAGCTCCGACTGTCCACCCCATCGATGCCAACCACGTTCACGATGACGACCCCCAGGAACTGGCTGACCTCTACCAGGAGGACCTGATGCGCTCATTTGCCGCCAAGGATAGCGTCAAGTTGCCCATCTTTGACCTCATTCTTCTGGGTTGCGGCCCCGATGGTCACACCTGCAGCCTGTTCCCCGGCCACGAGCTCTTGCGCGAGAAGGACGCCTGGGTGGCCGCTGAGACCAACTCACCCAAGCCCCCTCCTAAGCGTATCACTCTCACTTTGCCTGTTGTTACTTCGGCCAACAACATTGCCTTCGTCGCCACTGGTGCTGGAAAGAAGGATATCATGAAGGCCATCTTTGACTCGGAAGAAGGTCGCAGCCTCCCCTCTGCTCTGGTAAACCAGGGTGGTGGTGAGAAGGTTAGCTGGTTCACCGACCACCCCGCTGTGGACGGTGTTGCTTTCCCTCGTCGCGGAAGCCTTTAGAGAAGCCCTCGGAGAGTAAAAGGCTTCTAAACCATTTTCAGCAAAACAACAACAGAAAAAAAAAAAAATTAACAATAAACAAAACAAAAGGAGGGTGTGATACATCGAATTGTGAGGGTTTTTATCAGAACCTCACGGGCATGAGATAGGGAAGCTTAAGATCATCGACAATGTCCCCACAGTGCCTGCTCACTGGTGCATGGAGATTTGGAAGATGGTCGAATCTTGAGTCTTGATGATCAGGTTTGCTTCTTGCTCTTGTCAACTATTGAGCAAGAAGATGATCTGTTTATGATTTTCCAATGTGACGTGTCTACGCAGATAGAACGAGATATTCAAAACATAGAGTTTAACCTACCTAAATAAGGGGGATTAAAACTACGGAGTAGTCTACTGCACTTCAAATTACACTATTCTTTCCAAATAGAATTATTTCCGACAGATCGCACAATGCTAATCATTCCAATCCTGGAGTTGATACGTACTGCGGAGGAAAAGAAGGAATTAATTTGGTGCATTCCATTCCTTGCGACACCTGACATTAGAATGTTGCGCAGCACGATAGCTAGACTCTTTCTCTCAACTTCTCAGCTCTTGGTCGCCCAGCTATCGGATATGTTAGAGTGTATTCTGAAATGGGGTATTACGATTTATTTACTCGTAGAATTATGCGGTGTCATCCTCACTCTAGGGTACGGAGTAAATACTGTATAAAATGCAGGCGGTCCAACTGTCACCTGATTGGCCAACGCGAGGTGGAGTCGGCGCGGATCACCGCAGCTTGCGAACCCCCCAAAATCCTCGACTCGACCAGAGCTCCATTCCCCTGGTCAAATCACTGGATCGTGGGGAAATCCCTCCAGAGCGTGCTCAAACCTGAAATCGACCTTTGGTCACTTGGCGCGGAAATGCCCATCCCCACACGATCCATGTCGCTGCGCGAACCCCGCGAACTACGCAAGCCGGTTAGCTTTTGATCTCCCCGCATACTATCCATCCCCAGCATTCCAGCCACTAAACTGTAGTGCAATGCAGCAGGCCTCTGGTATCGCCCGGCCCGCCGCAAAACCTACCAGCAAAGTACCTTCCAAGACGACAGCCACCGTCGAAAAGTCCCCAGTCACACATTCACCTGGTGACGCAGCAGTCAAGGAAGTCGCATCCACCCGCGGTCGAACGCTTCTCCCTCAGCGCAGCAACTCAAGTCGAGATGGAAGTCAGATCGCTGGGCAACCATCACTTCCACCACCCCTGAATAAACCCTCCAGAGTGCAAACATCACCAGAGAGGAGGCAGAATGTTGGCGAAAAGAAATCAACGACTGGTACTGCCGGTTCGGCGTCCACTCGTCGCCAGAGCATATTGCGACCTGCTGCAAGCAGAGTCCCCCCTATCTCAACAACACAGCGGAGCACTGTATCTGCTTCCACAAAGTCTGCGACTTCAATGGCGCCACCGTCGCCGCGCAAACAAACCACAACTCGAACTCCTACACAACCGACACCGAGACCTGCTTCCCCTAAGAAGACCGATATGCCCCCACCACCACGGCCGCTTCGCTCAGCTTCTTTGAGGCAACCACCTACTAGTACAAGGTCAGCCACAGGCACGCAGGCCTCTGTACGAGGCCATGCGCGGCATCGCAGCCAGATGGCGCCAACGACTACAGCGAAACCTCCACCGGACTCTGCGACTACAATCACGGCGCAGAAAGCCAAAGCGCCATTCTCAACATATCAGCAACATTATTCGCCCAAAAAGCCAGGCGTTAAACCCCCGACACCTACACCCGGGACCACATCATCGGACAGTTCGCTGATTCCTACTTCATGGCCGGATATTGCGGCTCTACAAACGGAGCTTCTTCAGCTCAGTCTATTGCATTCGAATTCTCTTCAGCGACAGTCGGATTGGAAGACCGAATCGGAATCGCGTTTGCGCGAAAAGTACGATGGCGTGGCTGATCAGTATCGTTCTCTATTGGATCATGAGAAAGAAAGACAGACACAGGTTAACATGCAAGCGCTCGGACATTGGGCCCGAAACTGTCAGGATCCTCATGGATCGACCAGCTTTCCCGAGCAGATCCATACACTCTCGCAGGTACTACAAGAAGTATCTGATCTTATGGATCGGGGAGCGGATGGTCGATATTCTCGAGCTGTTGAGACATTTGAGACCTGGTTCCACGACACCGAGGATATTCGAACCCAACGACAGTCTGGGTCATCGGGGGTCTTTGACGGGGCTACCTTTATCAACCCACTCAGCGGGATATGGAAAGAAGAGTTACAGAGCTTGAAAGCAAAACTCGATCTTTGTTTGAGACAAATTGGCAGCCTTGACCTTTTAGGGTTTGCAGGGGTTGGGTGGCTGGAACAATCGGCCCTGAATAGGGTAGCACAGGGTTTATATGAGTGCATTCAGCTGATGGTACAAGAGATACATGCCATGCGAACTGCTGAGGCTGAGATAGTTCGCCTTGAAAGGGAGATGGTTAGTCATTGTGCAGCCGAACTGAGTAGTGTTCCTCGAGAAACCAGGACTCCTCGGGTTGGTCTATGGATGTCATGATAATGCTACACTAGTGTGCATGGCTGTGGACTGCAATGTATTTACCAGAGGACGGTAGTAGATAGGAACCTTGTTCAATAACGATTCCCATGAAACCTGATAATTACTTCAGTCTACTGTAATATATTCAATTATGTATGTACTCAGTGTATAAAACTGACGAATGGCGGGTCCGGCAACTGCCGAGGTAACCCACACCGCTTTGGTTCCTTCGTTCCTTCCCCGGTCTGGACTTCTGCACTCTGCACTCCACTGGGCAGGCGCTACCAGTGGCTAACCGGTTCTGTGCAGTTGCTGTTTCTGTTTCCCCTCTCGCTCTCACTCTCACTCTTACAAGTTCGGATCTTTGCCTCTCTCACTTCTTCTTCTCTTTCATCTATTCATCCCTCTTTTTTACCATCCCATTTCTCTCAACCCTTCTCTCCCCCTCGTCAAGGTTAAAGTGACAGGTTTGTTCCCTCTGAACGGGTCCGCCCTGACGTCATACTACCGTTGTATCGCGCCGACGAACGCAAAAAAAAAAAGAAAGAGAGAGCTTGACAGCAATAGACAACTGCCAGTGCTTGCTCTCCCACCAGGCTCAACTCTCCACCTACTCACCATGTTCTGGAATCGCCCCTAGTGAAGCTTGACATTCTGGTCATTATCACTCTATTTTATCAATCATGAAAGATTCACTTTATGATCGCCTGTGGCGCCGAGAATGCGGGGATCTCTCCTCGTATGCCGGAGTCCGTGGCATCTATGGTGATAAGGAATGGGTTAACAATCTTGATATTGTGAATGAACTAGGAGGACACACAGGCTGTGTCAATGCCTTGAGGTATGTGCTCGCCCCAATTGTCCTTCGATACAAAGCTCTCCTGTGCTAACTGGTCACAGCTGGTCCCGCTCTGGACGTCTTTTAGCTTCTGGCTCCGATGATCAACACCTCAACATCTACTCATACCAACCCGAATATTCAAATGCGCCATTCTCCCTCAAAACCACCGTGCTCACTGGCCACAAGGCCAATATCTTCTCCGTCAAGTTCATGCCGCACTCCAATGATCGTACCTTAGTGACATGTGCTGGCGACTCTCAAGTGCGCGTTTTCGACATCGAATATGCTGGGAAAGGCGAGAACAACAATGCTACATCGGCCTTTGCAGCATCATCTCGCAGTCAACGCTTCAACAATTTCTTTGAGGGAACCCGGTATCTCAGTGAAGGAAACACAAACGCTAGGGTCTACCGCAGCCATGCAGATCGTGTGAAGCGCATCGTCACGGAATCATCTCCCCACCTCTTCCTGACATGCTCCGAGGATGGCGAAGTTCGGCAATGGGACTTGCGGCAGCCTTCATCGTCTTATCCCCCACCTCGAGGTGGTCAGGGCTTCATGGCATATCGTCCTGGGCTGCAGCATGATGACTCAAACGTGCCCCCGCCGCTCATCTCATACAAGAGGTACAGCTTGGACCTCAATACGATTTCTTGTTCTCCAAGCCAACCGCATTACATCGCCTTGGGTGGTGCCCATATGCACAGCTTCTTACATGACCGGCGAATGCTTGGCAGGGACATCGCTGCTGAAAGAGGCAGTCCACCCATTTCCACACCAAGTGCTGGAAGCGGAGCAGATGAAATGATGGGCAAAGCAACACGCTGTGTCCGACGCTTCGCGCCTCGTGGAAAGCGAAACTTGAGGCACATTGACGATGGTCATATTACTGCCTGCAAGATCAGTGATGCGAATCCCAACGAGATGGTAGTTAGCTGGTCAGGAGACCATATCTACAGTTTTGATCTGATCCGGAGCCCTGATGCTCGTGACCAGTCACCGGAAGAACAATCAAAGATCAAAAAGTCGAACAGCCGCCGCACCGACAGCTCCAATCAAAAGCGGAAGCGCCCAAAGCCAGCCTCAATGTCTTCCCAAGAAAGTGGCGATCGACATCACGCTCGACTTCGCTCTGCCGAGCCAAATGCATTCAGAGTTCATTATGAAAATGGTGATAGTTCTGATATTGCGTTTTCGAATCTCTCAGATGAGGAAGACTCTCCAGAGGGCATGCTAGAACGCGCGCGAAATTCAATATTGAACGAGGCTCAAAAGCTTAGCATGGAAATTGCAAAGGGTCTGGTTAGGCTCCGTAAATGTTTGTTCTCTTTGGAGACGGCGACGCGCGAGGCCATGGATTCGAATCAAACGGCTTTGTCCCATCCCGAGTCCTTCTTTACGGCGCTGATGCTGGCAGCCCAGTATCTACCTCAAATGAATGATGTCATCAGAAAATGGCGCTACCCAATGGACCCATCTCAGGAAACTGTTGCATTCGAGCAGACTCTTCGTCGGAATCGCCAAGCGTCGTGGAGATTCGTCCAAGCAGCGGGCACCCTCGCCCATGCATTAGAAGTGTTGGACGACGCCGAGAACACTGACTGGCCGGACTTTCTGAACATCAGACCGGCGCCAAATGAAGATGACTCGATTGAGCGAGAAGCTCAATTTGGATATGATTTCCTAAAGGCAATCTTGCTCTGGTTACAAGGAGGCAGAGAGGAGTTACTAGCAGGTTTCAAGCTGGATGCTCATCCTCGGCGAGTGCACGGCCGATTCCCAATCCCGTTCGATGCCGGTGATGAGGCAATTGATGGAATTCTCATTCCTTATCTTCAGAGCTTAGCAAGTGACACCCCCATTATCAACGTGGATGCGTCTCGATTTGAAACAGCTGCCTCTCGTATTTTGTTCCAGACCCAACGAGCAGCGGTCACTGCATTCGGAAATGCTGTAAAATTGCCTCTTGAGAATCTGGGAAATATGGCGGCTCGAGTCGACAAGCGTCGGGTGTCCAACTCTTCCTCGCAGGTGCGATCTCTTGATCGATCATCTGCTACTCGATTCTGGATTTTGAGAGTAGGAAGGGGCATCCTGATGGAAGCTGGTAATGGTGTTAACTACGCTTTTGTTAACAGAGCCTTTGGCGGGCTACACACGGCAGTGGTGGATGACTCTGCCAGCGACGAGGGCCAGATGGTTGAAAGATCTCAAGACGACATCGATCCTAGCGTGGAAGACGAGCCCATCAGATCGATTAATCTTGTGAGGACCCGGCGTACGACTCGAGAAAATGGGGCAACTGTTGCAGACGACAGTCCGGCTCCTAGTGATTCTCGACTCCCTGGCAATTTGGCAATTCGTGGCGCTCCAGGGATCCAAGAAGATTCTAACGAAAGTGAGGCTTCAAGCGATGACGAAGTAGAAGATGGGGAAGAATGGAATACCAACCAGATAGGCTTGTCAGATGACGAAGATGAAGACGACGACGATAACGACAATAACGGCTATGACGACTATGACGATGATGACAGCGATATTGACCAACCCTTCCTGCGTTACGGTGGATCTAAATCTCGACGAGGAAAAGTCGAACTGGACGTGCCATGCTCAGCCCATTCCCGGGTCTACCGAGGTCATTGTAATATCAAGACCGTCAAGGACGTCAACTTCTTCGGTTTGAATGATGAATACGTCGTCAGTGGTAGTGACTCTGGCCATGTCTTCATCTGGGATCGCAAGACCACGAGCTTGGTCAATATTCTTGAAGGCGATAGCGAAGTTGTCAACGTGGTACAAGGTATGTTCTAAAGCACTCGTCGAATATTTCCTTGTGTATTTGTGTTAATTTCTTGATACAGGTCACCCTTACGAGCCCACCCTGGCAGTATCGGGCATCGAGAATACAATCAAGGTCTTCTCTCCCGATCGACATGCCCACGAGCTGGCTCGTCGTGGACTCAACATTCTGGATCCCGATAATCCAGCCAATGTTTTGAACACGACTGCAGGCAGTATTGGGGGCCTGCAGAGCTGCAAACGAATTCATGATAGTTATCGTATCATGAATCAGAATGATGTTGATCGCCGCGGAGGAATGGATGAGGCATACATCACTGTAAGTCTGCGTCTTCTGTGGATTCCAGAAAGTCATTACTACTAAAGAGGAGTCAACTAATTCTTCCATAGCGGAGCATGCTTACTCGTCTTGCTGCTACTTTACGGGGTCGACAAGGTGTCGGTTTGGGAGCTGGAATTCCTACCTTGGGCGGCGAAGCCGATGAAAACGCCAGTATTGTTCTTGATGATAATTGCACAGTTTGTCTCACCAGGAGTGACTCAGTATCAGAAGCCAGAGCTACAGCTAACCTTGATCATAGGTGATGTGATATGTGACCAGTCCGGTTGTTTCCTTTTTTTTTTTTTTTTTTTTCTTACCGACTCGATGGATTTTCAAAGGACCCTACAGGAAGATTTTCCAGATTGATTGCGAATGGGCATCGGAGCATCAGGCGTTGATGAAAGTAATTTGGGTTCAAACATTAGCATGAGAATGGCAATATGAGGGACTTGCATGGGATCAATATGGCGCTTTTGTAGTTGAATGTTCTTGGATTAGGATAAACCTTGGTCACAAAGTTTTCTTCTTGATTCTATTTTTGTGATGCTTCTTTCTTTTAACAAGTCTCAAGAATTCACATAGTCTACACCACCTACTAATTTGATTCTAATTTCCAACTTGAACTTCAACTTCAAGTAAACCTAAGTTCAGCGTGACCTCTTCCAAATCCAACCCCCCATCGAAATCAACGCCGGCAACCCCGTAACACCACTAACAACCGCCAAAGCCCAAGCCATAGTTCCCCAACCCCGACTATCACGAATAAATCCCGCAAGAAACGGCCCCGCCGCACTCCCCGCCGCAAAAGCCGAATTCGACAATCCATACGCCTGAGCCACAGCACCCCCTTTCCCAAAGATACCTGGATTGCCCCTTTCAATGTCTATGACGACAGCGTTGATTTCTAGCATTACGCTTGGCGTTGCGCATGTCACGCATAGTCCGATCAATGCAATCAAAGCGCATAGAAGGACCTTTTGTTGGATCGAGTTGTGAGTGACGAAGCGGAGACAGATGAAGGGTGGAATTGAGCAGATGAATCCGGCGGCTGTTAGGTAACGCCGAATATGGGGGTATTTATCGATTAGGGCTCCGATGATGGGGTTTAGGAATTGGGGGATTGCGAAGGAGAGGAAGATTAGGCCTTGGCCTGTTTGGGACCAGGTGAATGTTGTGGAGACGAAGAGGGGGAGGACGCTGTCGAAGCTGGAGATTATTATTGATATTATGAAGTAGGACCAGAAGGCGAGGAGGAGGCGTGGGGTTGAGAGGAGGATTAGGATTGTTGGTTTTGAGTTGATTTGGGTAGTATTGCCAGTGGGTGGTTTTGTTGGAGAAGGAGTAGTAGTAGTAGTAGTAGTAGTAGTAGTAGTAGTAGTATGGTTGGTGATCCTCTGTTCTTCGACTTGATGTTGATGTTGATGTTGATGTTCGTCGCGTGGTTCCAGTCCAGATGGGCTTGGGCTTGCTTCTGTAGTAGGTGATGAACGAGCATGTCGCTTTTCAACCATGATAATTCGCATCACAATGTCCACTCCGATGACTCCAAATGCTGTTCCGAAGACTGCATAGTATCCACCACTCTGGTATATGACTCCACCTAGTAAGGGACCCAAGGTAGATCCCAGACTCATTGCCATTGCGAGATACCCTACGTATTGGCCGAGAACTTCAGTTTCAACAGAGTCGACCATCAGGGAGAGTCCCACGGTCCAGACTACAGCTGCAGATGCACCTTGGACAAGACGCCCGGCAATCCAGAGAGCGAGTGAGGTTCCAACGCAGAGAAGGGCAGTAGATGCGGCGAGGGCGATGAGGCCGAGGAGGAAGGGCCAGCGGCGAGATTGTAGCCGGTCGACGAGATAGCCAGTTAGCGCTGCCAGTAGATGGTAGGGTTAGTATACTGATATTGATATCTACTAGTATCTGATGAGTAGTAACAAGGTCGAAAGCATACGTGAACTTATCAATAATGCAGCGGCATACAAGGCCAGAAGAATCGAGACCCATTTTTGTTCTGCGTAGTACTATGTCAGCTCATGAAGATTTGAGGGACCTTGAAGAGCAAGACATACCATCTTTGCCAGAGAGACCTATTCGATCTCGTAAAGCTGTGGGTACAACAGGGACGATCTGCATTTGGGTTCAAGTTGGTGAGCTTAATTCATTCACAGTGAATGGTCTTCAGCTTGAAGTTCATATCATACCAATCCGTATAGAAAGATATCCTGGTACAATCTGGTTAGCCCTGATATTCGTATCCAATTGCTAACTCTAGTAGTACTAGCAAAGTAGTGCTAGTAGTACAGACAGAGAACATACCGTGAAAATGGCAAAAGCGACGACTGTGGTGATAAACCATGTAGAAGATCGGAAGCCAAAAAAATTCGTGCCTTTTTCTTGCATCTTGATAAGGCTGCTGAACTGGCCTTGGGGGTGTAGTGTAACCAGTGAGTACTACTACTGCAAGCATGCAGATAAACTCCAGGATCTAAAATTTACTCATCTTTATATACAACATGCCTAGGTTACTACTAGCTAATACTATACCCCTACTAGTACTGTACTCGGCACCCCGCGGGCTCCGAGAAACAGCAACAAGAGAGAGACCCGCAGTAAAAGTTTACTATTGCATTTTTGCTTTTGCTTATTTTAGGCTGCACAAGGTACATGGCTCCATTATATTATAGCTCATCTATTTCTTGCACCAGTACTATATTTATACTATAAAACAGATATAGTTGTAGTCACTCTAGTGTGCGATGATTACTTCCCCGCCACCCCACCATAGGAACTGGTGGCAGTCACAGCCCCACTTAAAAAATGTACTCCAATTCTCTTCCAACATTTGAAGTCACTTATACTCTACTACTAGTACCACCCTGAGTATATACTACCAGTGTAGCACTGGCATTCACAGACCATCAAAATGGTCGCAGATCTCCTCCAAGCTCGCACCGACAACACAGAGCTCCTCTACGCCGACCCCCACAACCCACACCTCTACCTCGATCGAGCCCGTCTCTATGAACAACTCGGATTCCCCGATCTAGCTGCCGCAGACGCCTATCGGGCATTGTCATTACTCGAATCTGTGGTTGACCCGGATGGATGTGAATTCTTTGCTCGGAAGAAGGTCGACTCTCCTGGTTCCGCGGAGAATAAGAAGGAAGAGGACAAGCAAGACCAGGATGGGAATGAGGAGGACGATGAAGATGAAGACGACGAAGATGACGGCACAATCCCTATAACACAGGAAGAATATGACGCTTTGATCGGCGACGTATATGCAGTCTTGGTATGCGGTCTCGTCCGCTGTGGATGTTATCGCGACGCATACGAATTCGGCGTGCGCGGGCTTAATCTGCTGGACGCTTCTCTGTCCAGCACGGCAGTATTGAATCAGCAGATGGAGCAGATCAAAAACATTTACCAGGCTCGTACCAAGTCTGAGCAACCAATTGATATCAACTCAATCGACTCCGCCATCTTGCCCGCACAGGGCTATGCCCGCCGTGTCCTTTATCCCTGGAACGAACACGAACCCGATCGTCGTGCGCCGGAGGAATTGAAGTTCCTAAACGAGAGACTGGCTGATATCGCGCCCAAATGTGAAGTTCGAGCCGTGGCTTTGCCAGCTTTGCATGTCACTCCTACCGAGAATGCAAATGGGGAAGAGGAGGTAGTCTCGGTACAGCTTGGTCTCTTCGCAAAGGAAGATATCGCCGCTGATGAGATTATCCTTCGCGAGAACTCTCTTCTGACAGCGACGAATCGTCTTCACGATGATCTTTGCGACGCCTGTAATGCTCCCCTCCCCGATCTCTCTGCTGCTGAGCCCCCGGTTGGATGTGAGGGTGGTTGTGCCGATACCATTTTCTGCAGTCAATCCTGCCACGACCTTGCCCAGCGCGTCTACCACGGCGCTATCTGTGGACTAGAAGATGGTCTCGAGTCCATTGGCAAGGATATCCCGGACCCCAAAGACAAGGCAGATTATCTATACCTTCTTCTCCTCGGCCGAGCCCTCGCAATGTCCGCGACGCAAGATATCGATGCCCTCGAACTCCCCGAAGTAAAATACATCTGGGGCGACTTCCACGACTTCGATCTCAACGCAGTCACCTCCTCCTCCTCCTCCACCGAAAAAGACGACTCCATCTCCCTCCCTTTCTCCTTCCAGCTAAATATCCTCCAACCAATGCGTTTCCTCGAGGAAATGGAAATCGATCCCTACGCTTCCCTACCGCGCTACGATACCTGGGTGCTTAACACGCTCTACGCTAAATTCCGCGGTACGGCGTCAGGCCGTCTTTCGACCTGGGACGGAGGGCCGGAATTGTGCGCTGTGCATCCGCTCTGGTGTTTGGCGAATCACTCGTGTGATCCTAATGTGCGGTGGGAATGGGGTGGGGAGATTACTTTCCGGGCTAGACATGATGAGGAGACTGCTGTTTGGGTGAGGACGGATGAGGAGGGGAAGATTGCGGCGAAACCGCCTGCTAAGGGGGGTATTGCGAAGGATCAGGAGATTCTTAATCATTATTGTGATATTGGGTTGCCTGTTAAGGAGAGGAGGGAGTGGGCTTCTGGTGCTTTGGGTGGGATTTGTCGGTGTGATAGATGTGTTTGGGAGGCTTTTGAGGTTTAAATGAGCCTGGAAGTGCGCCTGGAGGTCTGATGGACATTGATCGCATTCAAGTTTTACGAAGAGCATGAAATAGAATATAGAGGAGTGATATACTGGTATTTCCGTTGTGTTGAGATACCCAAGGATGTTGGAGGTGGTTCAAGTTTGCTTGAATATATGGCATATGCATGGTATCTGGATTTTTGGGCCCTACTAGTAGAGGCACAAGAAATTTTGAGAGCAAAAAAATAGAATACAAGTACACCGTTAAAGAATTTCTGTTCGCATGACCGTACCCTCCAGTCCCAAGCCCAAATTGTTCGCAAACGACAAAAAACTTATATCAGAAAGTAAAGGCAACAGCGCAAATGCAATGCAAGATGATAATGTCATCAACTGTTTACCTGTCCTCGGCGCACTAACTTATCGGCGACGAGGCGGCGTTCGTGAGTAGCTTCGACCTCGTGACTCTTCTCGACGTCTGGGGGGACTGCGAGAACGGGAAACAGAGCGGTCACGTCCACGGCGTGGCGGAGACGGTGACCGGGCAGCCTTTGTTGTGGATCCCTGGCGAGGGGGCGTCACTGAGCGAGACGGAGACCTCGAGTAGCTGCGGTTTCGTCGACCAGTCGAGGCTTGGCCACGACGGGGTGGTGTGATTGAGCGAGACCGACTGCGGCTGGGAGTACGTGAATCGTAGGAACGGGCACGGGATTTCCTAGGTGGGGACCCGGAACGCGAACGTGAACGTGAGCGAGAAGGAGAACGGGATCGATCGGATGGGGTTCGGGATCGACTATATGAAGCTCGTCGTCCGCGGCGAGCCGGAGTCCTTGAGCGCGAACGAGATGGGGTGTAGCTGCGGCTCCGGGAGGATGGTGTGATGGAGCGGCTGTAGGAGCGGCCCCGATCTCTAGATGGAGACCGAGATCGAGAGTAAGAACGGGAACGGGAACGAGAATAGGAGCGGGAGGAGCGGCTGTAAGATGAATATGACCGGGCAGAAGGGGAACGAGAGGCGCGAGCTGCTGGCAAGGCCGGCACGGTGGGCCGAGGGAGGTTCTTGAGATGCTCGCGCATATCCTCTGTCAAAACACCCATACCAATACTGGTGAAGTAATTGATCGAGAATCGGGTTTGGCGGGGGTTCTCGGTGGGGAAGAGACCCTCGAAGCTGGGACGAAGGATCTCGTCTCTGAAACGAGCCTGCAATCCGGGCAAACCGAGATGCTCTCCCAGGTCCTGGAACAGAATCTTAATGAAGATACGGCTGCTCGAGGTGGTTTCCTCTTCATTCATATGGATCACGGATAGAACGTGCCATCCGATGGCATCGTTGCTGATCATGTGTCCGAAGAAACGCGCGATGTTACGCAGGCGGTTCGTCTCATAGCGGTGGATGGTATCATAATAGTTGGCAAACGCAGCCTCGAAGAGATCAGACCAGAGACGGTTGATCTTGGCGAAGCGTTCACCGATCAGTCCATAGAATTTGGAGTATGTGCGCTCTTGGGAGCAACACTCGATGATCATTGATGGCAGTTCTGGCTCCAGGCCTGCAGGAAGGTTGATCTTCATCAATTTGTGACAGCATTCTTCGAAGTCGATACTGGACATGATCGTCAGGTAGATCGTTCGGCGCAGGTTGACCAGGTCTGTATTGGTTTGATCCTTGATATCCATCTTCTGTTCTTCCGAGTCGGATTCCTCGTCCGAGCTCTCGTCTTCGTCGTCTTCGTCATCATCGTCCTCGTCGCTATCCTCGCCCAAGATCTCTCCCTTCAGTTTCTTGTAAGCCTCCTCGTGTTGTTCCCACTCGGGATCGAACTTGAAGATGTTGAGTGTGTCCTGGGTCTCGATTTCGTCGTCCAATCCAAGTCGATGAGTAATCTGGTCCTCTTCTTCAACAAGATCGAGTTCCTCCTTGACAGACTGGTTGTCCTTGTATCGATCTTTGCGCACTTGGAATAGCACCTCAATCATGTATTGCACACGCTTGTCGATGTCTGCTTCATGTAGGATATTTCGGAATTGGTCGAAAACGGCGAGCGCAATAGGAGGGTTCATCTCCTCCAAATGCTGACCGACTTCGCGAGTAAGCCCAACTGCAATTTCAACACTGTCGTCGGTGGGCTTGTGAAGGAGGAGTAGGAGGATCTGAGCGGCAAGCATCTCGTGGGCGACTTGATGGTTGCAAAGATGCGCAATGAATGTTGTGGAGGAAATGCAGACGGCCTTGTCATTTCGCTTGAACGCTTTGCGGAACTGTGTGACCAGCCTTGACAGTAGCAAGTCTCCCACCTGGGGTAGTTTGGTATTGAC
This sequence comes from Penicillium paxilli ATCC 26601, assembly GCA_000347475.1. Taxonomy (NCBI): domain Eukaryota; kingdom Fungi; phylum Ascomycota; class Eurotiomycetes; order Eurotiales; family Aspergillaceae; genus Penicillium; species Penicillium paxilli. Next base: position 14,340 of record AOTG01000387.1, read on the forward strand.
AATGGCTGCCATGGTTGCATAGATGGGGGTGAATGGCAAACTGGCTGCTTGCGCTTTCATGATGGAACGACAAAACAGTCCGCGACCGCGAACCAGGTTCTCGCCGAACAGTTCGGGGACAATATATTTGATGTTGGAGACATTGACCTTGTTGATCAAACCATTAATTGACTTTTTCAGCGCCTCCCAAGCCATGCGCTGGTACTCCTTGCTACTCTTGTCCGTGATCTGAGCCTGCAGAGCACGAAGTCTTGCCGGTGGAATATAGGTACCACCTGATCGCATATTCAACAGCTTCTCGTACTCTGCCTTGGCTGACGCTTGCTTTTCCTCCTCGGTCATGGGCTTGCGAGCAGCCTCTTGTCTTTCATGCTCGCGCACTCGCTCGGCCAGTTGTCGCTCTCTTTCAATCGCCCGATCATCATCCATCCGCGGCACATCGTCATTTTTTGTGTGGGAGTCACCGGGTGGCGACCGACGGCGATTTGGAGAGGGAGATCGTGAAGGAGGTGAACGCTTTCTCGAAGCTGCGGTCGGGGAATCGGCGCCTGGGGGAGGAGTTGGCACACGGACCGCGGACTGCAAAACAACTGGATCCGACATTGCGATGGCCGGAATGAGTCCAGATGTTAAGAGAAAGGAGACGTGGGGAGAGTGATTCGGTGGATTGTAGGAGGCCGTGTACCTTTGAAGTTCAAAAGATCCGCTAGAGCTTTCATCGCGCGTCATCACGTGACTACCGGGAAAGGAGCAGCTCCTGACAGCCAAACAGCGGCAACTCTTGCATTGCTGGCTACTTCATTGCTGGCTCACACCTGTCTCTCTCTCTCTCTCTGCCCTCGGTTTCCCTCGGTGCTTGGTCCTGTCCTTCCTTCCTTTCTTTCCCAAGCGATCGCCTCTTTCACAGAATGGTATTGTTCATCTCAAGATAATTGCGCCATGTTTTGTGTTGTGTCTGTCCACTAATATCTAGACACAGCTGGGTCAACTTGTGGGTTCCGCCATGCTTTTGGCCGCCACCGCAATCTTTCTCTACTATACCGCGTGGACTCTGTTGATGGTACGTTCTTATATGAAGGGATTTCCAAATGTTGAAGAAGATTGCTAATTATGGTGACAGCCCTTTGTCGATCCGGGCCATCCTCTCCACGACATCTTCCCTCCGCGCGTCTGGGCTATCCGCATCCCTGTTATCCTGACCCTCTTGGGCTCCGCTGTGGTGGGCACCTTCATAGGCATTGTTATGATCAACAGCAACAAGAAGAAGGCCGCCAAGGCTAAGGCTGCGGCTAAGAAGAAGACCTAAATGGGGGACCTGACATACTATTCAAAAGGGGGAGGGGTCATGATACAGATCTAGAGATCTCTCATAATCCTAATGGAGGAACTATGTGATTCCGGGCCCTTTGTTGCCCTTGTACTATCATTTGCGCGCATTCACGCTGAACCTTTTTTTTTTTTCTTTTGGATTCTCTCTGATTAAGTTATACCGAAGGTCTGCTGCACTCTCTGGGAGAGATGATGGCATGCTGAACCTAATATAAAAGTGTCAAAGCCAAACTCAAGCCAAACCAACTTGAACAAACAAACTTGGATATCACCCTGTGGAAGGAGCAGCGCATAGCAAGATATAACATAATCCAACGTCATCCATGGATCTCATAATAAGCCCAAAGCACAGAACGTGTTTCGATCCTCGGACCATTTGCCGAGGGACCTTGCGAACAGGCCCCCTAAGCCCTGGAGTATGTAGGCAGTTCACGGACGATCCTTAGGAAATGCGTTCATTGGGGAGAATGGAATAGTTGGCAGCAACAAATGAGGAACAAAAGAAAGAGAGTAACCCGTGACCATTTTTCTTTTTCTGGTTTTCTTTTTTGGATTCTTGAAAGATGGCAGTGGTTCACGTTGATCCACGGGTGACCTGGTGGCCATACCTTAGATAAGCTGATCTGGCCTTGTCTTTGATTTGGTTTGGGGTATTCAGCTGGTTCCATACCGGAGTTGATCACCTTAATCACCTTAATTCTGGGCTTTATGTCTATACTGTATTGTACTGGACTTGTAATTTTTGAGTACCTTCCCAAGGGTTACCCTATAGGGTGCCCGATAGAAGGTAAAAGGTGCGACTGAGGGCATGGTAGTTACCCCGACATACCAGTGACGGCAAGTAACTACTATATGGTACTATATGGTACTCTAAGTAGCAAAGCCGAGTACTTCAGGATAATAAGTCAGCAGTTGTATATTTTGTATATTTTGTATTCATTCTGTATTGGTAGTTTCCTTTTTGAGAATAAAGTGACTCGCGGAGAATGACGGGGTCAGAGGGAAGGAACAACCCTCTGACTTCTGACTCAGGTACCGCGGGTCCCCTCTCTCCTCTCTCTCCCCCCTCTTCCTCTTCTTCCCCTTCTCCTCTTCTTATCTTCTCTCTCTCCTTTTCTTCCCAAGGGTTCCCCCTTTGATTCACTATATCCTACTATCCATCTCACTTGATCGTGATCTTGATCCAAGATCTTCACTACTTCGTTGGACACCTCCCTTGTCCAACGCGTTCTACTTGGCGCCTATCGGTCTTATCAACAGCTTCCCCGCGTATCGACGAGCGACTCCGCTCGACGGTCCGCTGCCCATAACAACAACCAGCCACCACCCCCAAACATACCCAATAAGAATCTATTCCCTCGAAGCATATAGGTAAGTACAAAAGCAGTACTCATAGGTCTTGTCCTGGTGCGGCAACTACCAGCGGAGGCTTCTGTGACCTTTATGCATGGCAGATCGGTAACTGATGCAACTGATCATCATCAGATCTTCGCCCCGCCTTAGTACTTGCGAGCTTCAGCCCCGCCCTTCCGTGCGCTCGAAGCAGTCCGATAAACCCCTTCCCTCCCCGTTCTCGGACCACTAAAAAAGGTCTCGAGAGCGGTAATATTAGATCGCCGATTTCCCTAGTTGCCTCGTCGAGGCATCTTCCAGGTTTATGCCCCCGGCAGCGTCTGACGATCTCCATCGCCAGTACAGCCTGTCTTGGGAAGACGAAACTCCATTCAATACGGATCAGAACCGCCCAACCCAAGAGCATGAGCCAAGTGGAAAGAGTAAAAAGAAGAAGAATAAAAAGGCCAAGGCAGCGGCGAAGGCTGTGACGGAGACGCCACCGGACGACTTGTGAGATACCCCTACTACTCAACCTTCCTAGTCCCCAGCAGATTATTAACCAACTACTCCCGCCTTATAGAAATCAAAATTCTCCGGTAGCTACCGTCGAGCCCTCGTCATGCCCTGACCCTCCGATAAACAATGATGCCCCACCTGTCGTCGCCTCGCCTGTGTTGGATGCACTCGGCTCGATCGATGGAGCCGCTGAGAACGACGTGGTCACCCGGACCGACACCTGGGCCCAGTCAGTTCCATACGGAAAAAGCCCACCTACCGATCTGATGGATGGTGAAATTCCTCAGGAGTCGCCCATCAATTTTCCTACGATCCAAGAGAGAGGTGGTTTTAGCCAACCTTCCTCGGCGTCGCCACCGACAAGGATTCGGCCTTTTAGCTATGGGAGCGGGTTCAGAAGCAGCATACAGTCCCGACAGCCGTCTGTGGACCGACGTAAGAGTCAGTCATATGGTAGTCCTATGAGCAGTCTTGTACCTCCTCCTCATCTCCCGCAAGCGCACTTTTACGGAGCCCCCGACATTGACCTTGGGGCTCAACCCCGGCTTTCGAGCGATGGGACCTATTCCTTTTGTGGCTTCGACAATTTACCAAGCTTCTCGGCTAAGTCTCCTCGAGCGGGAATCTCGGTCTTGGTGGTTGGTTCCGATGGTGCTGTAGAGATTCACGCCATTGAGGAACGTCGAACACGCCTGGTTGGGCAGATTACTGGCCTTGGTGGTAGGGTACTCGAGGCAAAGATCTTGTCTGGACAAACATCCAGTGACTCCCCTGCCATATCTCACCCTCACATCGCAATCACAATCCATGGTCCCATTTCCCGGAATGAAGAAGAGGCGCCTGGGTCATCGGCGGGTTCTGACATTCATGAAGCTCCCCCTTCGATGGCACGAGGTCGTTCAGGCGATCGGCGTCTTGAAACCCAGTTGTATCAGACCAGAGTTCAAGTATACTCATTGCGGTCTGGGGCACACATTGCCACTCTGTTTGCAAGCAAGCCTGTACCGGCATTGGAAAATATCCCCGGTCAGCCATCGTTTGCGCCCTCGCCCATCGGCAGCTTGAAACTTTTGACCAGCGACAATCATTTAATTGTTGCATCTGGTATCAGTGGAGAAGTTTATGTCTTTAGATACACTCCATCCGACACTTATCAGTGTCTAGGGAAAACGTGGACCAATGTTCAAACTGGAGAAGTCCGACGATATTCTACCTCGTCAAGCTCAACGGATCCGGAGGGATCGCACAGTGATGTCCCTCGTACATCCTTTACGGAGCGGCCGATTGTGGCATTGCAAGGAAGATGGTTGGCTATTGTGCCCCCTTCGACTTCTTATAGGGCCTCGATTCAGGGTATTGTACCCCCGGGTTTGATCAACGACAAGACTCAAGGATTGGAGACCCGGAGTCCACCCAGCATGCCCTCTGTCAATTGCGCAACCGACGTGGGTGAAGGGGAAAGCTTTTTGAACAAGGTAGCCCGAGGTGTGACTCAGGAACTTGTTAAAGGTGCCCGTTGGATGGGTGACCAAGGGTTGCAGGCCTGGAATAACTACTGGAATAGCCAACAGGCCCCAGGTACTCCACCACCGCCTCGACCCAGTCGAGCTTCTGAGGCTCAAGCCCAAGGCTATGGAGTTTTCCCGCCGACCCATGCTCAAGAAACCCAGGCAACTTCTTCTCCAGAACCAGACACTGTTTCTATCATCGATCTGAAGCGCTTTGACGATGGTGTTGATGCGAAGTCTGCCTCTCTTCAACCGCTGGCGACATTCCAGGTCCCTAACAGTTGTAGCTTTCTCTCATTGTCTCCGAACGGCCTCATGTTGCTCACGGGAAGTAAAAACGGAGATGTTCAATATGTTTGGGATCTTATGCAACTCAGGCATTGTCGAGCGATGGCTTTCATCGCCGATGATCACAGCTCGCACAGTCCGAATGTGCGGCAGGTAGCAAGATACGCGAGATTGACCACGTCGAGCATTGTGGATGTCATCTGGACTCCCCCCGTTGGTGACCGGTTGGCAGTCATCACACGCAAAGGAACAATCCATGTCTTTGACTTGCCTCAAAGCGCGTTCCAGTGGCCGCCTTTCCGTCGAGCTCGTTCGGCTGCAAAGAAATCGCCTACAATCGATCCAACCAACGACGACCTGGCTTACCAGTCAACTGCCGGTAATCCGTTGTCAGCGGCTATGAAACTGGTGGGAGACAGAACACAACCATTTTTCTCGGCTGTCAAAGGTCGTGTTCCTTCATCCGGTGCAGCTTTTCCCAGTATGAGTGGATTTGCATTGCCAACTGCAGCCAGCATCAAAGGTGGCAAGGTTGTAGCTGCAGGGCTGAGCAAGTCTATGGGTGCCGCTGCTACTGGTACGGTTCATACCCTCCGGCATGTTGGTGAAAACCGACTGCATATGAGCGGTCTTGCTAGAGATCCAGCATCGTCGCGAGTGATGTGGATTTGCAGTAAGGGCTTTGCTTTCCTAGGAGTGATTGACGATGGGAATTTCAAATTGTTTCGACTCAAGAAGGCTTCTGGAAACCAGAAAAATCGACAAGTTCACTCAGTGATAGGAAGCAAAGAGAATCAATTCAAGCTTCCTGCCAATTTGCAAACCACTTGTGGGCCAGCGCCTCTTATGGCGTATGATCCAGATGTGGTTGTCCGGGCTTCTCTGCTTCTACCATCAGCCAGCTCACAACCATCAAGTGCGGCCAAACCCTTCTGCCAGCCTCTTTCCCAAGCTGAGATCGAGACTAATACGCCGTACCAACCATTCCACACAGACCAACGAGTCGGGTTACATGTCTTCTCGACAGAAACCGATGCTTCAGTTCCCAGTGGTCAATGGGTCTTTGGGAATGACATTTCCACTACCAAGGTCCATGTGAGATCATACAGCAATAGCGGTGACAGCAATGAGGAGGATGAAGATGAGGGCGCCGCCATTCATGGACATTCCTTGGGAGCAGGTGGAGATATGGAGAACCTCATTACCCTCGGCAATAGCACTGGTAATGTGGAGGAGGTAGTCATAACTACCCGACGCAAGAAGAAACACTCCACTCCTTTGAAAGCAGATGATGGGTTTTTCGAGGATGACTGCGAGGTCCTAGACTTTGCTCGGGATCGGGTTTGAAGTCTTCTTTTCCTTTCCCTTGTTCGTTTGCCTCTTTTTTTTTTTTTTTTTTTTTTTTTTTTTGACTTATTATCTTCTCATTTTCTTGCATTTTGCCTCAGATGGCCATTAGATTTTGTTCTGCTTGCGCGCGCGGCGTTAAGACTTGCAGCTGGATTTTTTCTGCTTTTTTTTCTCGACCACGTTAACGAAATTGCATCAGATGTATCCCAACATGGGATCGATCTGTCGGCGAAGTTTGTTCGTTGTTCATTGTTGATTTTGATTGATTGCACTTTTCTTATACACAGAAACACCAATACCCCCCAGCCTTGTACTGAATTCCTTTTTTTTTACATTCTTGATAGATGGAAGGCACTTTGCATTTTTCGTTTCAGCTCGGTTTGTTTGATTTCCGTCTGTCTTTTCACTGCCCTTGTCCTTTTTCCCTTTTTCATTTCGTTTCCATTTCTTTTACTTTGAACATTCGGGTGACTCCAAGGGGCTTTCGCTCCTTTCTTGAGGATGTCGTTTAGCCTATCACTCGTTTTGGGCTTATTTGAATTGGCTTTGAACAGCAAATACAACAACCAGAGTCTTGGAAGACTCGCCATATTCAACATAGACTATTTCCTTCGGTACAGATCAAGATCGTCTTTTCAAGTTGCCTTAGGTTATCGTAGTATTATACTATTATCTACATCTGCGAATCCACCACCTCCATCTCCTCCTCCCACCACCCCCTAAAAACCTTCAACCTCTCCGTCCGCACCCTCGCCATCTTCCTCCCTGTCTCAGTCTTCATCATCCCCTCCAACAACTCAAGCTTATCCCCAAAATGCTCTATAGAATTATTCATATCCCAATTCCCATTCACGAGGAACTTCTCGTTTCGCCCCTGCGCCCCGAGAAAGGTAAACGTCCGCCCAATCCCAACGGCACCAATCGCATCCAGCCGGTCCGCATCTTGAACAATCGCTAGTTCGATGTATCCTTCTTCATCGATTAGTCGGCGGATCACAGCCGGGTTCTTAATCTCGGTTGAATAGGAGACGTGGGAGACGATTTTTTGGACGCGGGTTGCTAGGTCTTTATCTGCGCCGTGTTTTATCAGTGCGTGTTGGACCATGGTGCTTGGGTCGAGGGGTTCGAGTTCGGATGTTGATGTTGATGTTGATCCGGGTGTGGAGGCGAGGCTGTGGAGGTACTTTTTGTCGCCGATGTCGTGTAGGAGGGCGGCGAGTTTGATTACGGATGCATTGTAGGTTGTGGATGGGTTTAGGGTTCGCTCTTCGGATAGGATTTTGTTGGAGAGGGAGACGACTCTGTGGACGTGGGCGGGGTTGTGGGATGGGTCGTGGTCTGCCATGCAGGTGTTGACGAATGTTAACATTGAGGTGTAGAGGGTTTGGAATTCGGGGGTTGTGTCGTCTGAGGCCATGGTGGGTTGAGTTCAGGATTTGAGAAGGGAGTTCAACGAGTCTGAGAGATGTTAGAAGGGTTTTGATATGGTAGAACAAGGGATGTAGGGTAGTATAATTTGAGGGTCCAAAAAGTATATAATCTCGGAGTCTGCACTAACTTGAACTTCCACTAACTAGATAATTCGGATTACTAATATCCACAAGTTCAAGAATATTGAAGTTCAAGTTGAAATGTTCAACCTCAGGGGAGTATTCAAGTCGTACGTCGACTTTAATCTCCAAGGATCACTGGCTGAAGTTGAGGATCAAATATTGAGGATATCATGTTGTGCAAAACTTTCACCCCACCGCGAGACAGTAAACAATCGTTGGCGGTGAGTTGATTGAAGTTTGCGGGTTGAACTTCATCTTCATAGTACTACTAACTAGTATGTACTCTTGACAACATAGACAGAGCTGAGTTTATTTTGCAGACATTGCTAATTTCAACTTCCAAGACTCTTCTCATTGACTTCAAGTTAATTTTCCCCTGCATGCACAATGCATCCAGCCTGCTGACCTGGTGCAGATTCAAATCCGACTACCCTACTACGGATACAGTGTATGTATCCTGCCCAACGTCCCACGCGGGGAACCTACTTGGGTGGGGCCTGATCTGCATGGAATGCGACATCTAGAGATACACAAAGATGGCCCAAGAACTGATCTACATCATCTAGTGAACTGATTGGAGTTGTGTACCCGAGGAATGTAGCAGATGAAAAGTCGGGCGAGTTAAAAAAAGAAATCTACGTCTCTCCCGGTACATGGGGGTGATGGTGTGGGTGATCGTGGTCATGTGGACGGATGCAACAAAGATCACGGGAAATGTTACCCAGAAAAAGGAAAAATATTATCATTCATTCGCAGCGGTGGTGCTAAACCAGGTATCGAATACTATCACACATGTGGAAAGAAACTTGGAAAGATAAAGACACCTAAATGGGAGAGATTCCACATTGTCGGCACTTTTGGAATATTAAAAGAGAATGGGAGAAGGTGAAGAGAAGGTCATTCAGGTACATTCGCACACGCTTAGAGAGCAAAGGCAGCGAGGACCAGACCGAAGAGACCGGCGCTGGAAGCACCCAGCTTGACATTGGCGTTGGCAGCGTTGCTAGTGTGAGCGGAGCCGGTCTCGGTGGTGCCACTAGCGGAGCCGGTGGCAGTGGTGGAACCAGACGAGGCTAGAAGAAACAAGTTAGCCGAGGGGAAATCTTCAAATGCGATAGGGAAATATATGAATGGTGAAAAACATACAGCCAGTCTCAGTGGAGGTGCCAGTCTGAGTGGCCTCACTTCCAGAGGCAGTGGAGGCAGATGAGCCAGAGGAACCAGTGGCAGTGGAACCGTCAATGGGGAAATAGTGGGAGCTGAAGCAGGCTTGCTGGCAGTCGGTGTACTTCTTAGTATCGGCGGGGGTGCCAGTACCCTGGGGGCACTTGGCGACACAGCTGTTGGTGTCGTCGGCCTGGCTGTCGCTAGGGCAGGGAACCTTGTAGCACTTGGCGATACAGCACACGTCCTTAGCGGCACCTAAGAAGAGAGACAGTTAGCAAGAAAGATCCTGATGAAGTTGAGAATCGTGTCAATGGATAAGAGTATACTCACAGCTCTTTGCGCACTCAGCCTCGGCGCTCACAGCAGTAGTGGATGTCTTCTCGGCGGTAGTGGTGGTCTCAGCGGCAGCGAGGGCCAGAAGAGCAGAAAGAGCGAGGACGTTCAGCTTCATGGTGAATGAGAATGCGAAGAGCAAGTTGAAATTGAAAGAAAAGTGTGTTAGAAACGAAAGGTAGCGACGGTGGCTAACGAATGACTGGGGATGAAGAAAGGAAGAAGAGACAGTGTGGAGGTGAAGGGGGAAGAAGGAATAAATAGTGGCAGGCACTCTTCTACTCTACAAGGTTTCCTACTGGGTAGTATCAACCACTGGCACTACTCCTCCTCCTCTTCTTCTCTCTCTCCTCACCTTGCCCCAAACAAGGGCAAACGAGCTAACGAGCTAAAAACCAAGCCCCAAGATTAAAAAAAGACCAGGGTCTTTGTGGCGAGCCTTCTGATTCGTTGTGTCTCAGACCTGATCCATCCGGGACTTTCTACCTGTTTCTCGCCAGGGTTCAAGGGTGCATCACACTAAAGGGATAGTCTTTCCAATATTTGATCTTTGCCCCCCCCCCCCCCC
>AOTG01000390.1:0-29870 GCA_000347475.1 Penicillium paxilli ATCC 26601
TTTTTTTGCTTGAGGCTAACTTGAGTAGTTAATAAGAAGGCGTTGGTTAAGGAGGTGTTTGGGTAGATGTGGGAGGGTATACGGATTTGAGGAAAAGACAGGAGATAGATCTAATAGCAACTGAAGATGGATAGATAGAATAATGGGCTAGACGGAGCTGTACGATAGAATATTTGAATTAATTGGACTTTCGATCAACAAGACAGTGTACATTGACCTACTCATTGTCTTCCTCGAAAACCGCAACACTAATTTGATGCGGCCCATAACACTGTGAATGTTGAAGTTCTGGAGACTACATGTGCCAGTAAACAATTTGAAAGCATCAACCCAGTGAAACATGGAGAGTTAAAAGTTCATGATATACAAGCCATAATAATGACAATCTAATAATACAATAATATACACAATCCCCGGTCTTCAAAGCTAAAGCTAAGCCCACTCCCCAACCCTCTCAAACCCCTTAATAAACCCCTCAACCTCCATCCCAACATCAAGCGTCGACATATCAACCGAAACAATCCTCGCCTCAACAAGCGCAAACACATCCATCTTTTCAAGTTCCAGTCCCGGACAATCATGCGGGATGGACACCGTACAATTAACGCCGAGATTAGTGATGATGCCGGAATATTTCAGCCCGTCTCGCTCTAGGGTTAATTTCTTCGCGCGCAGTAAGACGGGGAATGAAGATGGCAGCTCGGTTTCGCCGAAGTAGAAGGCTCGGAAGAGGAGCATGCAGGACCAGTGTTGGTTGGCGAATGTGGAGATGTCGCGGAGTCGAGAGGTTATTTGTTGGGCGTGGGGGATGTAGAGGTCTATATCAGTTGTGGAGTATGGGAGTGGTGAAAGAGATGTAGAAGGAGAGGTAGAGGTAGAGGTAGAGGTAGATGAAGGAGATGGAGTGATTTCCTCTGTAGAAGTTGATTCAGAGGTAGTCGGGAGATCGAGGGATTCTTCATCGGTAGAAATCATTTCGTCCGGGATATCAGTCCTCCCATCAAACATCCTCCCATTCTCATTCTCAAATCGCAACGCCGCCTCAATCTGATAATGCGCAATCACATCCGTGAATCGGCGCAGTGGACTCGTACACTTCACATAAGAGTCCAATCCCAAAATATGATGCTGGACTGGGGTTGACCGCGAAAGTGCCTTCGGCATAGCAAGATTATAAAAAGCCTGCCCGCCAAATTCTGCTAAATTCTCGCGCGTCACTCGTGTATACTCCGGGTCATACCAAGTACCATCAAAGACAGCGGGGATATGGCGGTCCGCGCAGAATCGACCTGCAATGTGACCAGCCAGATTCATCAGGAGCGAGATAAGGTATGTCTTAGACTCGTCGCGGATTTCGTGGGGGTTGAAATCTTGCATGCGGAGTTTGATTTTGGGGTCGCCGACGTAGTATCTTCCCTCGGTGATTTGCATTTCGTAGGGGGCGAAGGGCGCGGTGCCGATTTGGAGGGAAATTGAGGGACTTGGTGGTGATGGTTGGAGGTCCATTGCTCCGTTCTTTTGGCGCTGGGTGCGGAAACCTTGCATTAGATTGCGAAGGATGGTGAAGGATTCTTTGTCCTCTGGAGTAAGGGTTTTGCGGAAATTCGATTTGGATGGTGATGAGGGCCAGGTGGATTTGTCGCCGACGGAGAGATATTCTGCGGACTCGGTGGAGGAGCCGTTGAAGAATTTGGACAGATTGCTGTGTGTGATGCTGATGACGTTTCGGATTGTGCCGTTTACGACTTCGGTATCTAGGATCTCACCCTGGAGATTCATTTTCGCACTGAATGTCAGCGTGGGCCTGCCAGCTGCCAGACTGAAGTTACCCTGCGTGAGGTTCGACGGGAGAATCGGGTATGTTCGCTCAGGGACGTATGTCGAAGCAACACGTCCAGACGCGTAATCCATGATTGGATGGTCACGATCCAAGAAAGCCGTTGGGTTGGCGATGTGAATGCGCACCCAGAATGTGTCTGTAGAACCAGGGATACGCTCGAGAGAAACACCATCGTCGATTTCTTGAGCTGTAACATCGTCCACACAATAGACCGGCAGATCTCCCCAATCCTTGCGAATATGTTGCATGGAGTCAGTGAGAGAAATGTCCTCGCAGGATTGTTCGATTTCTTCCCATTTCATGTCTTCCATTAGGGACATGCCATGACCAGGAAGTAGAAGACTTTGGTCTAGAACACCCAGATTCTCCCACGGTGGGATGACGCCCAGCTCTTGTAGGAAAAGACGAGTGGAAGCCTCGCTCAATCCAAGCGTGTTGTACATTCCTGTGGCCCGCATGATATGCGAGGCTGCTGATCTGAGCGCACCAGACGGCATGATAACCGATGGAATCACATAGTATTGCATGAACTCTATGATTGTTTGTTCCTCAGCGGTAAATCTTTCCGTGAGAACTTCGCGGAACATCATGGATTTGCCACCCTCGCCTGGGCTGAACTGCTGGGAAGAGGGACCAACACTTGACATGATTGTCGGGGAGCGGACTTTCCGGCTCAATCGAATCATGCGTTGAGCCTTTTGAATAAAGAGGTGCATGGGATGGTCTTTCTTCCCGGGCATATCCTTGGCCATCACGGCACGAACGCAGAACTCTTGATGCTCGCGTACCCAAGCGATGACTTGGTCGACGACCTTGGCGATCCTCTTGGGTTGAACGAGATATGTCCGACTGAAGAAAGACGGGATATCCTTTTCAATTTTGAACGGCTGGCGTCGAACGGCCTGGTGTACGCAGAACATGTTTATCGCGTTTAACTCCGATTCATCAATGGAGAGAAGTTTCATGGTCAGATCTTCGAGTGTCAAACGTTGGAATTCTGTCTCATCCGCCACGAGATCATGCAAGTCATCCAAAAGTCTCGAGTGATCTCTGTAGAATGCCAAGAGGTGTTCTTCGAAATTGTTCATCATGTTTACCAGAGGCGCACCAAGCGGCCGTGGAAGTCCACCCTCAGGCACGGACTGAATTTCCGAGCTAACCTCGGTGATACCATCAGGGAAATATGGAATGATAGGCTGGAGAAGCTCTGGCGGAGCGAAGTTCTTGAACACATAGTCCACTTCACGGTTGGTGCAGATACGCCAGTTACCGCGGCTGGTATAGAATTGCTTTTGCCTGTGAACGGAGCGGACGTAGATTGCAAATATGAAAAGGCCATCCGTCGTCAGACGAGCTACCATATCACCCGGCTCCAAGTGCTCAGCCTCACATTCCTCGGAGGTATCGAAATCGTCATGTTGCTTGAGGTTTGAACTGGCCCAGAGCGAGTCGCCGGATTCACGGCCGTTGAGCATCGAGCCGAGAACGCCTTGCCCTGGTGTATCGATGGATATCCCAACACCGGTGTCCCGCACAGGGTCCATCACCAGTGGATTGGTTGCTTGCCATTTGTATAGATATTCTCTAATATCGCGATATGTTTCGAGTTCCGCTTGCGTTATGGTATCTTCGGAGGAATGCCCTTGTTCGGTTGGATTCTGACCAACAGAATAATTGTCAGCACAAGAGCTAGACAGGTGAAGACAATTTCCATACCTTATTTGCGACCTCATTTTGTTCAGCTGTCGCAGTGGGGACAGCTCTCCAGATGCGCGCCGTGGATAGCAGGCGGTGCCCAATAGGTCGAGAGGGATAGCTCGAGTGAAGTGGCACACATGATGGCCTGGACCGCCTTGAATGGCAGCGCAAACTAAGCCGCTGCACATTAGTGACCGTCTGCAGGACGCCAATCCTCGATTGCAGCATGGTTGACGTGAAGATGGCATTGTCCTCTGCGAAACTTGTTATTCTGCCAGAATAAGCCTCTCACCGCTTAAGGGCGGTATACTACATCATTATTTCTGCCAGGAATATGAGGCGACAAGGCATTAAGGCATCAACTGACCCCTTTCGAAGTATAAACATCCATCGGGCACTAATACATCTACAACAGTCACAAAAATGAGGCCTCGCTTAGAGGGTAGTGGACTCAGCTCACTGCTACCTTCTCTTTGTTCTATTTTGTACATTTGCATTCCCAGACCAAAGCTGATCTTCTCCTGCCAAGCAATAACCCCAGTGCTCGATAGCCACCATGCAACCAAACAAGCCATCACAAACATACATTCATACCCCGGTCACTTTCTTCCTGGGCGGGCTAAGACTAATAACCTAGTCAATCTACCGCAGTTCGTCCGACACGGTTTCGGCTATTGAAAATATCAATTTATACGCTCTATACGAGATTGGTTGGACTCGCCCAACTGCCGGAATCCCCTGAGCAGTCACAACATTTGTTGCGTCACCCCACATCCTGTCAGGCACCGGACTAAATCTCCAGATTGTCCTCAAACATACCAAAATTGGGTTTAATTCTCCGTTTCCAATGCACTCGTTATCGTATTCGTCGGTTGGAGCTCACAAAACCAAGCGTTGCGGGGGTCCTCGGTTTATTCCGCCCCATGTGAAGTTTATCCCATCCCACTATTCATCCCACATTGATCGCCCTCGAACGAACAAAACAACGTTTAAAGTGAGCGTTGTCGATCAGTTTCCAGGCCAAACTTCGAAACCCTGATGACAGCGTCAATCATTGCCGCGTTGGTCTAAGCGAAGTCTGGCCCGAGCTTGATGGCGTTCATGGCGGTGCATCGGCCTTCCTACCAAATTCAGGACGATATTTCAGGAACCGTTCAAGGATCTCCTTATGCCTAGTCGAAAATTTGAAAGCCCCTCTTGTTTTTCCATGGCCGCCTGGCTCCACCCGTCGATCTCCTTTATGTATACCCATGCTGAGTATGACTCGGGCTAAGCAATTAACATCGAAGGCCATGTTGCACCTATTTTCGGAGCCAGTTCACCATCTTCAATATGGTTTGCTTTTTATGAAAAATATTGAAGTGACTGTTTTACATGTCATACTACTGGAGAGCTTAGATTTAAAGATGGTGTTCTTTAGCCATGCTCATAGTATGCCGTGGACTGGGAATGTTGAGTATGCATAACTCCGAGTCGGAGGTGACTGTTTCTCTTTTGAGAAGTTTGTTGATAGTACCTAAGTTCTGCATCCGTTAGATTCAGCAGTCATTTCCCTTGCCAGTATATACCGAATGCTGCCATAAATAACTGTATTGGTTCCAAGGTTGGATCTTACTTTGATGCCCCGTTCCGTATGTCCTGCTTCTCCATGGCACTTGAGAATAGAACCCTTCATAGCGGGGATTCAGGTAGACTCTTCTCTCATAAAGGACATGAAGAGAAATTTCAAATCTTCAAATGCTCAATGGTATCATCTGAAATTGACATCTTGAGTGTCCAGCTCGTTTCTAATCACTTTGGATCAACTGGTAAAATTTGGGACCCTAATGTCTCACCCTAAAGACGATCAGTGGGTCCAGGATGAAGGAGCCGAAAACGACAGGGTTTATAATTGGACTAATGCTTGAGATGCATACAAGTCAAGTCCAAGGAACAAACTATTGACGCCCCTTATCCGGGATTCGTCCGTCTCTGCTATCGGGGATTTTTTCATCGCTTTCCACGTCAGATAGCAAGGGTAATGTCGCGTGCAAAGCATGTATTCATTACGCCACAGATACATGTGCAGTACACTAGCTGACTAGCGATCGCCCGAATTAGACTCTCGGCTGCGCTCTCATACCTCTCTAGTCAGCCTCCTGGCCTTCAATAGTGAACTATATCCCCTCACTAGCCCCTCTCCCGAGGTTTGAAGGAACTGATCTGGCTGCCGGTGCGGCATTCCACGTGAATATCCACGATTTCCAACCGAGATTGGATTGCTAGATCGAACTATGGATTATCTGTGGACGTACTTCAAGTTGTACATACTCGAATGCCAGTTTAGCCCGTTTCCACACGTAAACAGAGATGCTCACTGCCCAATTCGGGAAGAGATCTTGACCATTCGGCTCGCAGGAATCTTCATGATATCCACATCTGGGGCCACCCCGCGGTCGTTTGAACTCCTCCAGCAGGCCCAAGATCCACCTCTTTCCGAAGTTTGATCGGTGCAGTGTGGCGGATGGATATCCACCGAATTCGGGAACCCTTCCCAATCCATACTTGGCAACTGAAGAAAGTCCCCCTTATATCGCATGGCGGGTCCATTTCAAATGTTGGTTTGAATTTTGTCTTTCTGCATTTCAACTCAATCTTCCTTGAGCCCATCTCTTACGGATCACACGAATCCTAATCGGAACGTTCGAGTTCCTTGTTATATACGCCAATTGGAATTCTATCTTGATTGTACAAGACTCGGAATTGGTTCATTATGTTTTCCAGCCGTGGATGGCGCGCTGTCGCGCTGTCACTAGCAGCCTTGCCTCTTGCCCAGGCCGACATTTGCTCAACTCTCAAGTCCAGTGGCATTGATATCGAGTATCCCATTTCAGTCAGCTACAACACCGATCTGACGAAATACTGGTCCGCGGCATGTGGTGATCTAAAGCCAACGTGCATTGCAGCTCCCTCAAGCGCATCCGAGATGTCGGTGATCATCAAGGAGCTTCACGATGTTGATACCCTGTTCGCAGTGAAGTCAGGTGGACATATGCCCAACAATGGATTTGCCAGTATCCAGGACGGATTGTTGATCTCCACGAAGAACCTCGACACAGTTTCGTACAACCACGAGGATCAAACTGCAATTATTGGGCCGGGATTGGCTTGGGAGGAAGCCCAGAAGGGGCTGGATGATACTGTAGGAGGACGTGCGGTGGTGGGCGGCAGACTTGGAGGTGTTGGCATCGGAGGGTACATGCTCGGAGGTAAGTTTGGGTGGTATGAAGTTATACATTTTTGCAACCTAATTGCTAACGGTAACCTTGGAATAGGTGGAATGAGTTTCTTGAGCACACAGTATGGCTGGGCAGCCAACAATGTCAAGAACTTCGAGGTTGTGCTTGCAAATGGCACCATTGTCAACGCCAACGAGAAAGAAAACACCGGTGAGACCGAACAATCATTTGGTAAAAGTCTCAACTTAGATCACACTGACTCTTGGCAGACCTCTTCGCATCATTGAAGGGCGGCGGTAACAATTTCGGTGTCGTTACTGCGTATACCATGCAAACTCATCCCCAGGATCACAAGGTTTGGGGTGGTAACTACGTTTTCACTGCCGACAAGACACCGCAAGTGCTGTCTGCTTTGCGAAACTTTGTCGACGAATATCCCGATGACAAGGCCGCTATCATTTTGACCTCGGAGCATGGTGCAGTCATTGACTTCTGGATTATGTTCCTCTTCTATGACGGACCAGAGCCCCCTGCCGGAGTTTTCGACGAGTTTACTGCCATTGATCATACCTCGACCACCAAGACTTGGGACACATACTACGATTTGCTCAAGAATAACGATTTCTTCATTCTCCAGTAAGTACCGAGTGACTACTACACACGTGTGAGATGAATGCTAACAAAGCATAGTGGTCAACGCTACACCATCGCCACCGAGACTACACCCGTTCCCAACAAGACCGTCGGCTCTAGCGTGCTGCAAGAGTACTATGACCACTGGTACAATGTGACAGAGGATGTCCTCAGCGTGGCTGGCGTCCTCGGATCCATCGCCTTCCAGCCAGTCCCCAAGACCTTCTCCCAGAAGGCCAAGGACCGCGGTGGTGATCTACTCTCCGTTCCTACCGACCAGAACTACATCTTCATCGAGCTGGATTTCTCCTACTCTTTCTCAATCGACGACGAGAAGATCGACGAAGCCAATCAGAAACTCTACCAAGGATTGGATAACCTTGTCCAGAAGAACATCAACAAGGGTCTGCTGCCTGATGTTTACCGCCCTCTTTTCATGAACGACGCCTATTACCGCCAGGACTACTGGGGGCGTATTGACCCAGCCTCTAAGAAGCAGGCTCTTGAGACGCGACTGAAGTATGATCCCAATGGATTCTTCCAGCACCGGACTAGTGGTGGCTGGCGATTGAAGGAGTAGATCCTTCATATGCACATACTACTCCAGATGAAGACAGAAATCTTTACCTCTGTGGATGGAAATAATCTGTTACCTAATAATGTCCTAATATCACTGTGAATGGTAATAAACAACCTGTTTTCCTACCAGTGGAACCTGAGTGACCAATATTTGAAACACAATATTAGCAAATTTTCAAGCCCCAGAGCTATGACTCTTAGTAGTATCATGTCAAAGATCTGCACTTGTCACTGAAAAGTCTGTGGGATCGTCAATCCTCAACCAACACGAGATTTGCATCGAAAGTGAAGCTATAAGAATAGCATGCAGGTCCCGTCAGTGCAGAAAACACTTTTGGAAAACAGCCATACATGAAACATGATCGCCCTCGCATCCACATCCTACCAGGGTTCAAACCAGTACCTGACTTATTTATGTAGCCGCCTGCGTCAGAAATGCAGACGTCCGGGAAACGAGTGGCTGTGAGGCGCCCGTCGGAATTAGGGTTTCTCTTCCACGCGCCGCAGTGGAGATTATGCACTACGCGCGCGATCGCACCCATAATTTTCCCGACCAATTATTTCCAGAGTATTCAGATCTGGACTGTGGCAGAAGCAAGAGCTCTTACAGCTAGAGCTGTCATTTCTGCATACCGCCTAGTTGGGGCTGGAGCTCTTGCTGATGCTGAGTCCGATGGGATGATTTGAGGATACAAGCGCTGTGATTCGTCGCTGGCGGCGCTTGGGGTCCAGATGTACAACTTGTAGCAGGACGATCTTCGCCGCCAATTGTCAATAGATGAGGCTATGATTCATTTTCCGGGGAGTGGTCTGGACTCGTTTTGTGTTTTCGATGCTGCTAATTTGTTGGGTCTAGATCGCGTCTCATCGCTTCAGGCCTGCTGGGGATGTTTGAGGTCTTTGAAAAGGGCTATATAAGCTGTCTCAGCCTCTAGGGCTTTCTTTGTGAATCCACTTTCATTCTTCAATCTTCATCCTTAATTCTTCACTTTTCTTTGTTGGCTTCTGTTCTAGACTTGCCCACACATTCATTACTTTTCCTTCTACGAGCGGTTTCTTGCTTCATACATCCGCAGTGCATTATAATAACTGCAGCATTCCTTGATTCAACACCGTCGACTGCGTCGAATTTCTCCTTTGCTCCAATTTCTCTCATAATTTCCCTCGACCTTCCTTTCAAGCCTTTTTTACGACTCCTTCAACATGGGTGGCCGCTACGGTGCTCTCGGTGCAACATTCCAGCTTGCTCGGATTTTCCAAGTTTGCTCGCTGATCGCAATAATCGGCATGAACGCAAAGTTCATTTCCGTTATCGTTTCAAAGGACGCCGTTCCTCCTAATATTCTTATTGCAACAATTACAGTGGTATGTCATCGGTCTTTCCCTGCATATTGAGCCCAAGATGAGGATGGTCAGTGCTAATGAGCCCAGACAACCATCGCAGTCCTTTATTGCATAATCACAGCAATCCTTTTCGTCGATGATATCCTTCCTTTTCTGGCCAGCGCAGTCGCAGATTTCCTTGTTCTAATCGCTTTGATCGTTGTCGCTGTGATCATGGGCAAGCCATTGTCTTATCTAAAGTGCAGCTCGCTTTCGGAGCTGGGATACAAGGACGCGACTGTTTACGCATTCTCATCCAAACTTTCCAACTACATCGCTACAATCAATGGCAAAATTGACTACAAGTCGTGGATCGGGGCATCGAAGACGATCTGTCTGGAGACAAAGGCCATTTGGGGATTGAGCATTGCTCTTTGGTTAGTACACATTCATTGTTCCATAATATCTGAAGGGCAGAATTACTGATAGTCACAGCATTTTGTTCTTCTTTTCATCTATCTGCAGTGTCTGCTTGTGGCGTCACAAGAAGACTCTGGTGGCCGATGACAAGTAATCACTTGAACGATGGGAGGCTTCATTGATGTCGCCATAATATTGGAAGGCGATTTGGAATACGAAATTGCGCCTGGATGGCGATTTGCAATGTGATGAGTTTCAACGGTTACTATAAAGATGACGAATTGGAATGGGCATGGTTTCCCTTGGGGGAGGTTTCAAGCGGCTGGAAGTTAATTTGCTTTGTCTTTTTGTTTTTTTTTTCTATGCATCGCGCTAATAGGCTGTTTTCTGGCGCCGGAGTTTTTCCTTTCAAGAAATGTACTAAAACAAGAAGCCCAGCTTACACTCGTTAAACAATACTACAGCTTGGATCAAAATCAGATTCACCATTTGAACGCATAGATTGTTTCCTGAGGGTCCTCATCTCTGCACACTAGGCTATACCTAGTATACCTCCACAACTAGCAGTTGGTTCAAGTTTGAAAGCCCTGGAGGGCTGGATTCCACGTTTTAAGTTTCATTGAAAGACAAATTCAAGATTCCAAGGTTGTTGTTCATTGACACTAGTAGATCTGAGAGATAACATGAGATAGTACCATAAGTTCCACCTGCATGAATACTACAACATAGTACCATTCCAAGTTTGAACTTGTTGCTCCAGCCTGGGTTCTACTACCTAACATTTTCTTAACTGTTGCCTCGGGGCTATTTGAAAGGTCTTGGACTATTTAAAGCCTTCAAGTTCAAGTCATCATGCTCCATCATATTGAATGCCCAGAACCCCCCAAGGTTTTCCAGTAAGCCAGCAAAAATAAAAGTTCAAGTTCCTTTCTGAAGGTATTAGTAGTATAATTCAAGAGGAGCTCCATCGTTGCTGGCGGAACAGTTCAATACTGCAGAGATAGCAACGATGACTTGTTTCAGCTACTACTATATTAGGTCATTTTGTTCTGCTTGACGGCGTGCAATGTTGAGGCCACCAATTAATTGCCATGCATTTGGCTTCCTAGTATGTCTAGAAAATTTGATGAAATCGTAAGATTGGAATGCTGGAAATACTAGTTAAGACTCTCAACGGCTCTCTAAAAGCCCTGGAGTCAGTATGTAGGACTACTTCAATGTTTAATCAGTTGTTTCTATAAATGATTCTACGCCGAGAGGGTGGTGAAGCTGCTGAGAGCGATAGTTTTCCTGTTTCAACGGCAGTTCCGGGAAAGTATCGCGGCCTACATTCTAGTCTTGTGATCACCTCGTCTCGTAAGATGAATTCTCGCAATCTTTCAAGTCTTCCTTGAGTTTTGAATGCATTTAGTACCTAGAAATCTCTCATTCTAATCGTCGTAAGCTCGACTCAGGTTGTCACGCCTCGAAACCGGACACGTCTTAACTCCGGGACCTGTTAATTAACCGGTGATTGGCATATGCAAAGGGCCAGGATCAGCAATAGTTGATTTGCTCGCAAGCCGAGTATGTTTTGGCAGCAACCATGATACAACTGAACGAGGTTTAACTTCCCCGCAGTCGTGTTGGGCCGATGTGGCAGGGATATTTGGGCATTCATGCATCAATCACCCACTACTAAGAAGAAGCAGCGCTTAGCTGCCCCTTCAGGCCCCGCTTACCTACAAGGTATTTGACCTTGAGATCCGAACAACACCTGGACTTCCCAACTCTGTCTTCACCTACACACGATGGGTTTGCATTTTCGTTCGCTTTTCAAGAACTCGAAAAAGGATAGTGGTCAACCGGATGTACACTCCGCAGTGTCCTCGACAGAGAAGAAAGACAGCCATCTGAGAAACTCAGAGTCAACACTTCCGAGAGAAAAATCAGTGCCTACCCCGTCCGTGACGCACGATGACCTGTGGGAACGAGCAGAGAAGAAGTTAAAGGAAGACAAAAAGAAAGAAGAGCTCCTTCAAGAAGCCACCAAGCTCCTCGAAAGTTGGGGATTGGATCTTCAGCTAAGCGGAGAAGATAGCCACAAGAAGCTTTGCGGCTTTCTCGAAGATCGAACAAATGAGCTGAAAGAGAAGCAGTGGAAAATTGGTGACCACAAGGACTCGGAGTCTGTCCGGGACCATGTTATAAAGGTGATGAAAAACATATTGGTGGTGAAAGATGTGATCAATACCGCAGCATCTGCAAGTCCTCCTGCTGCAATAGCCTGTGCAGCTGTGACAGTCAGTCTCTTGGTAAGGCCATTCTGAAAAACCTCGCTCGAACATACTAGTATACTGATTTAAACATCATCAGCTCTTCATTCAAGCGGTTGAACAACGGGAGATTCTTCTGCAAGGTTTAGACAAAACATCTGCGATAATCCTTCGTATTCACAAGATGGATGACCTTTATTTGCACTCTGATGCTAAAACCTCCGACGATTTCACTGAAAAGTTCAAGGAAACATTGACTTCTTTATGCTGCAGAGTACTCGAATTCCAGGCCCGGGTGCTGTGCTACCTCGACAAAAATTCCTTTAATCAGTTTTCAAGAGGCATACTGAAGAGGGATCCCTGGGACTCGTTACTGAAAGATATGCAAGACCTTGAAATTGAAGCTGAGAAGTTCACATCCCTGATTGAAGCAGACGAGCTGAAATCGGAAAGAGAAAGGCGGCAAGGGGAGCTAGAAAGTGCTTTGGAAAAGTACCAGATCTGGCAAACAACATCAAAGAATGATGAGAAGCTGAAAGCATTTTTCAAGCTTCTCTATACCTGTCCGTACCGAGATCGAAAGGACAGAAACAACCCACGAGTAGCTGGGACTTGTGAATGGTTTACCAGTCACCCTCGCTTCAAAGAATGGAACGAGAGCGCAGAATCAAGACTTTTGTGGGTTTCAGCAGACCCCGGATGTGGAAAATCGGTTCTGGCAAAGTATCTGGTTGATGAAGTGCTTCCAAAGCCTAGGGGAAGAACAGTTTGCTATTTTTTCTTCAAAGATGATTACGATGATCAAAAGAGCTCTACGAGTGCCGTGTCAAGCCTCTTGCGCCAAGTGCTCATGGCCCAGCCAAGCCTTTTACCACAATCTGTACTCGACAAGCTTGAAACAGACGGGCATCAACTCATCAAGTCTTTTAGAGAGCTATGGAATATCCTCCTCAGTGTCTCCTCAAAACCAGAGGCCGGCGAGATCATCTTTGTGCTTGATGCCTTGGATGAGTGCCAAGATAGTGACCGAAATCAGCTCATCGAGGAAGCGAAGAAGGTTTATTTGAACAACAGCAAAGACCACACTGGCAACATCAAATTTTTGATGACGAGTCGGCCGTATGGTCACATACGCAGTGCCTTCCAAAATCTCAAGAGAGAAGCCCCCACGATCCATTTGAATGCTGAAAATGAAATCGAAGTCGATAAAATCTCAAAGGAGATAGATCTCGTGATTGCAAGTCGGGTTCGTGAATTTGTCGAGCGCAAGTCACTCGAGTCAAGCGAGCATACATTCCTACAGGAGCAGTTGACTAGCATACAACATCGGACCTATCTTTGGGTGGCCCTTACAATGGAGTTCATAGAGAATCTTCCAGGGTTTACAAAAGGAAATGTCCACCGAGCAATGCCAGGTGGCGACATTCCCACTAGTGTGAATGATGCTTACAGCAAAATATTAAGTCGGAGCCCGAATCATGCAAAGGCGAGAAGGCTTCTTCACATCATCCTAGCCGCCAAACGCCCGCTTCTAGTGGAAGAATTATCAATCGCCTTAGCTGTGAACAAGCTCGGTCAATCCGATGACGAGATTCAAGATGAGATGGAACCGGCTGAACGATTCAAGGTCCCAATAAGAGACATTTGTGGGCTTATGCTGGTAATAATTGAGGAGAAAGTGTACCTCATTCACCAGACGGTCAAGGAATTTTTAGTTCTGGACACCCCAGAGTCAGAGTCCGAGTCTTCAGGCGGTATCTCGGAATTACATACTTCCTGGCAACATTCGCTTAAACCAATGGAATCAAGCAAAGTACTTGCGGAAATATGCATTTGGGTCCTCAGTGCGGATCCAGGAACAACCCACGAAGTTTTGACGGATTACTCAGTATACTACTGGATGGTTCATTTGCGTGAAGCTTGCCTTTGTAAAAAAGAGAGCATCACAGCGTTGGGGGCCTTTCTATGTTCTCCGGGAAGGAGAGAAGGTGCAAGGTTTCACAATGAATGGAATACGAAGAGCGGTCACTTCCGTTCTCAAATTCCACGCAATTCTTCGCCTTTGATTGTCGCATCTTACTTCGGACTCGATGGAGTTGTTGACTTGCTTTTAGAATCTGAAAAAGTGGAAGTGGATTCAACAGACTCTGGATTTGAACGAACTTCACTTTCCTGGGCAGCAGGTAACGGTCACGAAGCTGTGGTCAAGTTGCTTCTTCGGACTGGGCGGGTGGATGTTGATTCAAAGGACTCTAGATTTGAACGAACTCCACTCTCCTGGGCAGCGGAGAATGGCCATGAGGCTGTGGTCAAGTTGCTTCTTCACACTGGGCAGGTGGATGTTGATTCAAAGGACGTCGACCAACAAACTCCGCTCTCCTGGGCAGCGGAAAAAGGCCATGAGGCTGTGGTCAAGTTGCTTCTTCAGACTGGGCAGGTGGATGTTGATTCAAAGGACGTCGACCAACAAACTCCGCTCTCTAGGGCAGCAGAATATGGTTACGAAGCTATAGTCAAGTTGCTTCTTCACACTGGGCAGGTGGATGTTGATTTAAAGGACTCTGGATATAAACAAACTCCACTCTCCTGGGCAGCGGAAAAAGGCCATGAGGCTGTGGTTAAGTTGCTTCTTCAGACTGGGCAGGTAGATATTGATTCAAAGGACGTGGACCAACGAACCCCCCTCTCCTGGGCAGCGGGAAAAGGCCATGAGGCTGTGGTCAAGTTGCTTCTTCAGACTGGGCAGGTGGATGTTGATTCAAAGGACGTCGACCAACAAACTCCGCTCTTCTATGCAACAAAAAATGGTTATGAGGCCGTCGTCAATTTGCTATCTGACACCAGCCACAATGTGAACATGAGCGGGTTATGGGCAGTTCCCCTCGTTTGAATGTTTGGCGCTCAAAAATACTATTACAGGTAGATACACTACATATTTTTCATAAACTGCGTGTTTTAATTACTACTTCATACCGCTTTTTCATATTTTTACTACTAGTACTAGCAAATGTAGAAAGTTCGTCGGAACTTTCAGGACCGGGTTCCAAGGTTGTGAGAGGCCATTTTGGGTGTAGGGTAGCCGAGGGAAGACCTGAGCCCTTCCGCATCGTTCCTCAGTTATAACTGAAGTATCCTGGAATGAGGGCATGTTGCGAGTCCTGGTCCCACGCCTCTAGCCCGTAGGAACATCTGCCATCATTACCGTTGTAATACGAGGGAACACTCATCGTCACCGTTCCAACAGTTTTAACGTCGCAAAACTTCGGACATGCGGTTGACAGCATTTGAGGTTGAAAGAGGGAGACTCTGAGAAGTGGAATTTGGCCAGAAAGCTAAACTAACCGGTGGCCCCATCCCTTCGCATGTTTGCCTTGGTTAAGTTTGCGGAATCAAGGTTCTCAGTAGTGTAGTGGAAGCCATTGGGACCATTCAAGCTTATAACTTGTGTTACGGATGATCATTCATCTTTAGTACTCAAAGTACTAATTGTTATTTACATCTTCTAGGTACCGGAGGCACTGAGAAAGAATCTCTGTGTGAAGGTGGCGAATCTGACTTCGATCCATGCTGTCTGTAACTTACTTGAAGTAATTCTCACAATCAGCAAAGTCCCGAGGTCTGCCGAACTCCTCAACCGATTGCTAACAATTGTCAGGGATTTATGCATTTACAATACTTCGAATCCTCTTCAGCAACAGCCCTACCTAGTTAGTAGCGAAACCCTCCCGGGCTCCGAGTCTTCTACCTAGGTACTACTACTACTTGTACTTGTTCATGCGAAAGTTTCACTTAAATCTAAGATTAATTTCAAGTTCCCCAGGATTTCTAAGCTTTCTAAATTCACTTTTCATTTTGCTTATCCTAATTGATATGCTTTTACCAGCTATCTATAGATCTGAATCATTTTAACGTGGTAGACTATTTCCCTTTGACACGTCTTCATCAGTCCATAGATTACCAGGTCCCTGATCATCCATATCTTTCGTCTCGTTCTCGTTCTCCTCTCCAGATACATGATAACACACCCAGTCAGTATATGTGTCTTCTGGAATGAGGTTCTTCCTCTCAAGTCTAAAAAGCAGATACAATACCCAGAAAGCAGAGCTCTGAAGTGGCGTGGCTTCAGCTTGCTTGTAAACTGTCTGAAGCGCGGTGCTCGGAATCCGAGAAAGGTATGTTTTGCTCTCAATTTTCCACGATTGATCGGAGTCTCCAGCTATCGCCGAGAATGCTGCGTTAGTCTCCGATACATACCGACGATCATCAGGGGCTCCCTCACAATGAAGTCTAATGCATCTATCCACACCTGGGTGAGCGAGAAGAAGCATCCAGTGGATGTCCTCTTCATCAGATCGCCGCTCGCAAAAGGCTAGGAAGATCATGTAATGATGCAAGTCGACTGTCGCCATCTTGTTATGTCATTAATCAAAATTAAATATTTGTAGTGAGTTGAGTACTAGCTTCGAGTTCAAGCTGTCTAGTATAGTAGTAATGAGATATGCGGCCTCTTACCTACCAATGAACACAGAATGATGACACTTCTTATAGATAGTTATCCATAGTCCTCGACAACATAGGAAAAGGCCATCACTCGCACGGGTAGGTTGTAAAAACAATGAAAATTAATATGACAATCTTATTGTATTCACAAAAGACTTAAAACCTTGGGAGAGTGTCGTTTCTTCTATCTTTCTTTCTTTGATGCGCATCCTTTGTTTCGCTCCCGCCGGTTTTGAATAATTCTACAAGATATCATTTAAACTTGAATGCATTGCCATACTAGTATCTACTAACTTCTCCAGTTTATTGTTCTCTTCCTTCATAAAAATGATGAAAGAACCATTGTCCGAGTACTATAATGTATCTTGCTCGAGATTGTTTCTTCGATGCTCTTGGAGATACCTAGGTACTAGTAGTAATATGAACACCAGGGCTATAAAAGCTTCAAGCGTTCCCTACATTCAGAAAAATCGGACATCACCAGAGATACGATTATTATTACTCCCGGTAGGTCCAATAAATTCTCGAAAATACGCATCACTAGTAGTAACTATCACATTACCACTACATCATGGAGAACCATACACATCGAGTTAATATCACCTCAATGTCTGAGATTGATCTAGAGCACTACGACATCTATGTGGCCTTCGGCAGACAACAGTTCCCCACCGACCCAGTCCACTGGCTCATCATGATGGGTCACCCCGGAGCAGAGCGCTGCTTCCGGTTCCACTGCGAGGGCTGGGAAGGTAATTGGCAGGTTGCCATTGAATCTGGTAAGCGGTTTGAGAGTTGGTGGATCAGAAGCAAGACAAGTGTTGGTCGAATTACTGCTCAGGATGGATCCCTTGTTGAGGAACAAGCTAACGAGATTGCACCACAGAACGCTTGCCTTTGGGTGTTGGAGCTTCTTCAAAGGATCGAAGGGCTTGGACTGATTCCTGAGGGAACGCATGAGTGGTGGAATGATTACTACTCTACTAACACTTCTACTCTTAGTGGTTCTACAGGCGCTGAAGCCTCTGAGTCTACCTAGGTACTAGCTAGGTCAAGATAGTACGTGAGTGGCTCTCAAAGAATGATTTCCTTGGATCTGGTCGTTTCAAGAATTTCTTTCCCTTCTTTTCACCATCTAACTACGCTTTGTGTTTTTTTTGTTTCCTGTTTCTAAAAGTTTGTTTAAAAATTTTGAATTACTGCTAGTACCGTGGTGAATGGAACAATTCTCCTTTCGATTGACTCTATAACGGCTTTCAGTAATGCTTCCAATGTAGCTTCTTCAAACACCCCACAAGGTAAATAGTAACTAGTTCACGGGAGTTCCTAGAGGATGAGAGTAGTAGTTCTCACCCTCAATGAGAGAGATGAAACTTGGCGAGGAATCTTGAAAACAAAATAGTAGTCTGTCTTTTTCACAAAGTTCCTAGATTCCGAATTGACCAAGCCCATTGTCGATGAACTTGAAGCAATTGTGATCAAGATATGGCTGGCATATTACTATTAGAATCGCGAAAGGTATTGAACGATGTCCATAGTACCATCACGCTGTCTCTCCTCTTAATAGACGAATACATCCATTCTCTCAATTGAAAGAAAAAACAAAAACTAGTGTCAGTGTTATCACTCAATTTCATGTCACCCCAGGGCTCTTCCGAGTCAGCCAAGCGTTGAAGGATCCAGGGTCGGGCAACTAACTGAATACAGCGATGGAGAGGCATTAAATTATCATCTTGTGCGACTCACCTCTCGGACATCACTCTTCGATCGGTTCCCTCCGCAGCCCTGGAAATCCTGCTTTAATGTCCAATAGCGGCCAAAAATGATCCACTCCAACCACACTAGGCCAGCCCTCCAGACAGTCTCGGCGAGTCGGAACCCCAAACTAAGGAGGCTAAAGAGCAGTTGTCCTTAGACCATACGACCCAAGAAAAACTAAGACTAGCCACAGTTGGCGCTAGGGGAATCGGCTGATCTTCTGGTTTGTAGATTCGACCCTGCCAAGCCGGAGTGGACGGCAGTTCTCCGTTTAGCGAGCGCAGTGGAGATTGCGCTTTTAGCCTCATTCGAACGGACCCCAAATCTGAGGCTGTTTTTACAAGACGTGGCGGAAGCGAAGTAAAAACGGGGTTGTTTACTATATAATGGACCCTTTCTTAGACTTGGTCAAAGAGCTTGTGTTTCTTTTTGCTACTCCGTAACTTCCGTGTCAATCGCCATAATCACCGACAATATGACTGGAATGAATGCTTCCGTCTCCGCGGGTTGGTATACCTTCACCAACCTGGGTCCTTTAACCACTACTTTCACCCCGGCTCCGACTTGCACTGATCCTGGATATGTTGGTCTTGGATATATGAACACCGATGAGAATGCTGTGATTATTCAATATGCTACCGATGACAAGTATCGATCAACCTTGAACAGCTGTCTACCCCCAACCTCTACCGCACCGACTACTGCTCCTCCGGAGTCAACTGTTCACATTACTTCAGAGGAGCAGATGTCTGCATTTGAAGCCAACCGAATTGATTGGAGGGGCTATGGTGTTTATTACTCGCCTGGTCTGTACTGTCCGTCCGGATGGGAGACTGTTGGCTTGGTAGGACGCGATGACAGCAGCTCGATCACATCCTCGGGAATCTATGTTCCTACCACGGCATCTACTAGCTCGCAGACATACCCTACCAGCGACTTTTATCACTATATGTTCAACTACGAAGATACCGCCTCCGTGCTGAAGGATATCCTGGATCCCAAGCAAACCATGGCAGCGTGCTGCCCCAGGTAAGTCTAGTACCGCCGATGGAAGTAATTTCCTTTTCCTTTTTATCGAAGAAGCTCCAGCTAATCACTCCACCAACTAGTGGTATGACTGCCGACGTAGCTGGCATTTGTTATTCTCTTATCGAGGACATCAAGCCTACCGTCGGATACGAGGTCGGTGTGGGTTACAACTACAAATACGGGTCGAGCATGCGTGCCTATACAGAGACTGAAGATTCCACTACGATTACCGATACCGGCTATGGCTATTATCAGACTGCAACTGTTTATAAGACAGACACGTATACGGCGAGCTTTGATCAAGCTGAACGCTCTCGCTACAGTGCATTCTCTTATGCTGCTGTGGTCACTATCCTGCACCACGAGTCTGATCTCCAAGCTGCATCAAGCGCATCGGCTACTGGATCCGCGGCTACTACTTCTAATGCTGCTGGAAGAATCTCCGCTAGTTCCTCGGTCTGGAATGGAGTTGGTACCGTTGTGGGGATCTGGATGGCTGCTGCTGCGATGGGAGCTGCTATGATCTTGCCGTGGTAAATAAGTGACTACAGCTAGTGTACTACACATTTGGAACATTGCGAACTTCACGTTGAAATGTTATAAAAAGATACCAAATTTAATCAATTGTCTAAATACCACGAAACAGTGCAATGCGTGGACTATCCCTCTGTGCCTGAAACCCAACTATAGCTCCAAACTTCTCGTATCACCATTCGAAAAATCCACCCCCACCCTTCAATTCGCGCTGTCCCTTCTGAGGCGCCTTCTTGCGAGAAGATCTGACAAGTCGCCCACCGGGGACACTGTTGTCAATATAGGTATACTTCTTTGGTTGAATCTCACGCTCTTTGCTTTCTCCTGATGTGGGCCCCGAGGAAAAAAAGCTAGACCAACCAGATGAGCCAGCACTATCCGAATCCTTAGAGGAAGAAGCAGAAGACGATGTCTTGCCTCTTGGCCTCCTCGTTCCACCGCACGCAAGATACTCAATATACTCTCGCGGAACTCGCTCTATAATCGTCTGTGAACTTGAAGAGCTGCTGTGAGCTTTCGGCTCTCTCGTCTCAGTACTCTTACCCTTGCCTTTGCTGGACTTGCTGGCACTGGGAATCATCTCTGTATCATTTGAATTGAGTTAGCTTCAGTTCATGTGTACTACTAGTAGGATTCAGAAATCTTACCTTTTCCTCGATCATCGCGGCGCTTCATCTTGCTGGCAAATGTCTCGTTGTTATAACCTGAGCTGGGCATTTTGATTAACAAGTTCAAGTTGATTCAGAATCTCGAGTTCGACTTTGTACCTATTAATGGTGTCGGCGGGCAGTCTGCATGGGTCTGATAAGTAAAATCGGACTTTGAGGTCGAAGGTGCTCATTCATATAGTCCTGAATGCACAAAGAAAATCACAATCCATGGATCGGTTGTTCTGCTATTGTTTCGAAGTCAATGCCATTGGTATTCGTGTCTAATATTAAATCCTTCGAGATAGTACAATGCAATTAATGGTTTAATGAAAGAAGAAACAAAGAATAGCCAAATATAATTTCTCCCTAACCTTCAAGTTCCAAAAGGTTGGAAACTTGAATCCATGGACGGCGGAGTAAAAATAGCTCTCAGCATCCATGGATACTACTACTACCTACTACCTAGTAGGTAGCAGTGCAGTGGCAGGTGTATGTGACATGAACTTCGAGTTCAATTTCTTTTGAAGTTCCTTGAGGTTCATCTACTGCTTGAATCTTTTCTGAACGGGTGCACATTAGGATCAGTACTAGGTGTCTTTGAAATCCATATCTTTGCCAGATAATTCATGGATCAAATCTCTTTCATGACCGAACTGACCTTGGTAACATCAAATGGATGCTATTATTATTCATCCAACCACCAGCAGTGGGAGGACGGATCTCAAATGGATCATTATTACTATTCAACTAATGCGTACCTGGGTTTTAGCAAGATCTCGGTTTGGTGGGCATAAATCGAATTGAATTGTAGAATACTACTAGATAATCAGGCACTTGACTCGTGTCACATGGGTTAGACAATTTCAAGTTAGCATAAAACAATAACTTGAAAGATCGGTAAACTTCGGAACATGAATGATATTTTGGAACTCGAAGTCCTCCACAATCTAAATTCGCATTTTCGTCATTCAAATTATAATCCACCAGTCTCAAATTCTTCAAATCGGTTCACGTCACGGTCTTCCTGGTTCTGGCAAGGTATACATCCCGAAGTCCGAGTCGATAACTTGAACAGTCCCAGTGGGTAACCTTGCAGTATTATAGACAGTGCAATGCGAAGATCAAATCAAATATTCCAAGGAGCCTGTGGAAATCACTAATGCCTCTGACTCCCCACCTTATGCATCCAAGCCCCCCTCACTCTGTCGAGGCACTTTTCTTCTGGGTTGACTGCCTTTGGGCTGGAGTGATGCTTGAACCTGTAATTCCACTCGGACTCGCCTTTGCGCTTGGATTTAACCCTTTGAGAAGTGAATTTACTTTTTTGTTGATTCTCGGTATCTGGCTCCGACGGATCAGTGACAGAACCAGTTCCTTCTTTATCGGAGCCGGGATCACTGAAGGAAGACGAGTCTCCGCCGGACGGTGAGCCGGATGTTGGGCTTGGTGATGGGCTGCGTGATGAGCCCCGTGATGGCGGACCCTGCTTTCCATCCTTCTTTTTCTTTTCCTTTTGCTTCTCCTCATCCTCGGAACATGAGGGTGGTGGCCCCTCGGGAGAGGCTTCGACCGGGACCTTCACAGGTTCTACCACCTCTGCCAGTGCTGAACCCTCTTTTATGGTTTGTGCTTCTCTAGTAGGAGATGGTTCCACGGGGACTTTCACAGGGTGAGCCCCTGCAGAAGAAGCTTCCACAATTTGTGTTTCTCCAGAAGATTCTTCCACTGTGTGAGACGCCTCTCCCGGAGAGAGTTCCCCGGTCGATACTTCAGCAGGATGTCCTTCCCCAGAAGCTTCCACCGGAGTTTCAGGGAGAGCTCCAGCAGGTCGATTCACAGGAGTACCCGAGGCCCTCCTGGCCGAAGACACCGAGGACCCAGAACGTCTACTCAGGGCTGGTAGTGAACGACGTGGGCCACCTAAAATCTCAAGATTAGCGTCGACTTCAAGTCCCCCACTAATAACTGCTTCTTTAACTCATAGTAAACTGACCAGTTCTAGGTGGCTGACTACCCTCAGTACCACTGCTCTGATGAGGTTCCTCCTGCCAGGGACCATTCCCCTTAACCTTAGGCCAACTCGAGGCCGTGTGTCGACATGGGTTCCCTATAGCAGAGGGTTTCATTGACTCCATGGTGAAGATTTGAGAGATAAAATACTATTATGATAGTATCATCTCAGAAACCCCAGTTGGGCCTGCGAGGAGGAAAAGAAAACAGGATACGAGAGGGGAAAATACAAGGGGAGCCTCTTCGTACTTGTACCCCAGGCACTGGCAGTAGTAGGAAGTACAAAATCAACCACGAAAATGGCGGGGCCGTATTACGTCTGAGCGAACTGTACTTTACTGCACTGCACTGGCACTGGCACTAGTCCTAGAAATCACCACAGCCATTCGACTTGCAAGGCGAACTGCTTCTGCATAGCATTACATACATAGTCCACTATCCAATCGAGATAATCCATTTGTCGGAATGTTTGCCCCGATCCCTGCAACGAGGCATGTGATGAACACGCAATGCTTGGAGTGGTCAATTGGATTGCAAGTGTAGACATACGTGCATTCAGCTGGAGGGACTAGTACGACTTGGCTTGGAAGTTCCAAGTTTTCGAGAAGGAATGAAGTTGGAGACCGGGGTCCTGTTGTTCTCGTATACTGTACTACGAGTGGGTCAGGACGGCCGATTACCCCAGGTGAGGCTCTGCGCGAAGAGTTGTAGAGGGGTTGTTGGAGGTACACTCCAGTTCAGTGAGGATCATCACACCCTTGAGTACTAGAATATGAGTAACAGTAATATTTCAACTGATACGCTCTGCTCTCTGCCAGTAGCCAACCAGTACAATAGAGTGATCGGCTTTGGTCTGCTCGCTGCTCTGGTTTACTCCTCTCGCATTCAACACATCTGGGTCATTGAAGCAGTCTGAGACTCCGAGTCGGATGAATAAAGTAGAAGTGATAAGGCGAACTCCTCATCCACGGATTCATGTTAATAGTATAAGATCCATCTTGGCAGATCCCATCAAAGTAATGTACACACTCAACCAAACCTCACCCCGAACTAACCGGCGGAATAATAGCAACCTCATCCCCATCCACAATCCTCACAACCCCTCCTCCTCCTCCCTCTTCATCATTCGAGCCACCATCAAGATCAAGATCAACATACTCCCCATTCAAACAAACAGCACAAGAAGACAACACAGTTTCGAAACCGGGATACCGCCTCTGAAGCTCCGAGAAGAGATCTGGTAGAGGGAGTGGGGCGGGGAGAAGCTCGGTGTTTTTGCAGGTGTGGGTTGTTGCGGCGGCGAAGTAGTGGATTGTGAATGAGCCCGTTTTATTTTGGGTAGTAGATGACATTGTGCCAGCTATTGTGATAATTTTCGACTGGCTTGGGCTTTTTTGGTATGCTGAATTGATGTGAACGTAGAGCTTCGAGTGAAGGAGAAGTGCCAGGAGGTTTGAGAGAAGTGAAGTTCAAGTTGGGCGGGGTACAAGTTCAGTGTTTAAGGGCCGTCACTGGTACTAGGGCAGACCAGTAGTAGCATCGGCGATGAACTTCAAGACTAAGCTCGATAATATTAGGTTAGGAGACTGGGGGATTATTTGAACCTTTATAAATTCGAATTCTACCATATTCATCTTAGTATTAATCCCAATATCAATTATTTCTCCTCTTAGTAATTGGCTGGACTTGCCTATTCAGTCTTCAGAGCTCGGATGTAGCCGATATCAAATCAATTGTATCAATTCAACTTCCAGTTACTTCTACTTCTATGAGTACTAGTTTCTATACTACGACTTCAACTATTCAAGTTAAACACTTTACAACTGTTGGAATAAATATATGATTGATCTAATGCATACCATCCCATCCCATCCCATCAATCCCATCTACACACTCTTCTCCCTCCCCAACTCCAAAAAAGCCTGCATAAGATCCCCCTTCAAATCCTCCCAATTCTCCAACCCAACACTAATCCTCAACAATCTCCGATCAACAGTCATATCCGACATAGTCCTCCACTCAATCAAAGTCTCCACACCCCCCAACGAAGTCGCATGCTGAAAGAAATGCAATTTCCCCGGCAAAAACCGCGCAAACCGTTCCTCTTTCATCGTAATTGCAAAAACAGGCCCAAATCCATTCGGCATTTGTCGCTTTAACCAATCACCACCATCAGTTTGAACACTAGCATGAAAGACTTCCTCTAGTACAGATTGAACAGCTTCTTCGACAGATCCCGCCGCCGGATTCGGCGCGTGAAGAGCCGTGTAGAGCCAATGTACCAGATTCGTCGCATTGGCACTTTGTCGCTGGACGCGGACTTCAAGGGTCCGTAGACTTCGGACACCAAGCCAGGATTCCATATTCCCCATCACGCTTCCTAAAAACACGCGATCTTGAAATAATTGGGTATACCAGTCCTCCCGATTCGTCGTCAATGTACCACAAAGTAAATCGCTATGACCGCCGAAATATTTCGTTCCTGAGTGCATGATCATGTCGGTGCCGAAATCGAAGGGTTCTTGTAAGCCCGGCGGAGCGAATGTGGAATCAACGATCAGGAATGCGCCGCGGGAGTGTGCTTTCTCGGCGAAGTGAGATATGTTGAAGGCTGTGCCTTTTGGGTTGACTGGTGATTCGAGGAGGATTACGTCTCCGGCTTGGAGTTCTTCTGCGGAACATTCTAGAGGTAGTTTTTTTAGGCCTGTGGTGCGGGTGAAGAGGGCGATGACGCCGTGGCAGCCGTGGTAGCCTTCGCCGACGGAAATGTGGCGTGGGTTGAGGAGTGTGAGGGCTGCATGGAGGGCAGAGAGACCTGAGGAGTAGGCGAGGGTTTTGCCGTGGAGAAGGGAGGAGAGGATGGTTTCGAAGCGTGTGGAGTTGGGCGCGGACATGCGCGAGTAAATGTGAGAGGTGGGGTCAGGATCTGCAGACTACGTTGTTTCAGTTAGTTGATAGGCACGTGTGAATAATACGACATGTACATAGAGACATTGAGGGACTATAGAAAGAAGAAAAAAAAAAACTAGACATACGGTGATAGCATCGGCTGCTGGGACTAAAGTGGCTGCGTCTTTGGAGTACCGAAATGTGGTAGCCACATGCATCGGAGGAGCGACATCAGACACGAGATTCAATACGTCGTCAGCGTGTAAGGAACGAGTGGAAGTGCCAGTAGGATGCGCCATGGTTATGCTATGTTCTTGGGAAATGTATGCACAGAAAAAGAAGAAAGGCGTCCGCGTGTGATGGGATGATGGTTATGATACAATCGGAGGGGCTGAGAGGGGTCGGTCACGTGGTGTGGGGAAAGTCCGATGCCGGGGACGGAGGGAGACCGAGTGGTATAAGAGGTGAATGGGAATGAGAATGGGAAAGGGAATGAGAATAGGATGGACATGGCAATGAGCAGGGCATGAAAAGAGTCAATAAAGAGTATTATATTATCGACGAAGAGAGCCCATTCGAGATGGTTCACGAACGGATCCTGGCAATGCCACCTTGAAGTTGGTGCGTTCTGTAAAGTAAAAGTATAGTTAGCATTGGAACATAGACAACAGCCAAGGTAGTTCAAACTCACCGGCCTCCGAGTCAAAGGTGATAGCAATGTCGTCGTGTTCAATCGGATACTCGGGCATATCGAGACAAACAAACGCTGAGCTTGGGTCGTCGTCTTTCTTTGGCAGGGCAAACTTCGCATCAACAATACGAATGCCGAATTTGCCAGACTTTCCAAAGGACTCAATATGGTCAGTGCCCTTGAGAATGAAGTTCATGCATGAACCGTGATGGAAGTCGGCGAAGAAGGCAAGCAATTGCACAACCTTTTCTTGGCGCACGATCTGGACACGCGCCAAGCTGGCCTCCCATTTCTTATATATGGGAACCATGCTGCGACGCCGAGAGATGGTGAAGGAAGATGCAATACTAAGAGAGAGTCAGCAAACAAACATTCAACGAGACAATGAAAACTAAGCCCGGAATGCCACTCACCCATCATAAATCACAGAGAAACCAGTCACTGCCTCTTCAAATGCAAAGAGCGCTGGAAAGAATGTCAGCATTAATCAACTCCTAACGAACCTGGCATCTTGAAACTTACCCTGCATGTTTCCAAAGTCTAACCGACGAACCATAGGCTTGGCAGTAACCTTCTGAAGGAGTTCGGCCACCTGATCTGGCATCTCTGGTCGAACGAGATTGTCCGCCAGCGAAATCGTGAGGTCCTGCTGCGCTGGGCGGTACAAGCTCATGCCAGTTCTGTTCTTGACATCAAGTGCAATTTTCAGTTCGCCAGGGCCTGCAACTGTTAGCAATGAAATTGGACGCGAGCAGATCAATTGCCCGGGAGACGAGGGGGAAGAAAAACTCACCCAGATTAAATCGGTCCGTAACAGATCCCCATTCAGTAGCAATAAACGCTCTCAGATGTTCCGACAAGATGGTCGGGCCATATCCATGTTCCACATTGCCCGGCTCTTCATCAATAACCAAAACATTGCCAGCAGGGAATTGTAAATGATTCAGTGCAACCTGGCCGCTTCCTGGCTCTCCAGGCTGCTCAATAGAATAAGCACGGAGGGCATACTCAGGGGTCTTCGTCTCTCCCTCGCGAGGGGTCATGCCCAATAGTACTGAGTGCATGCGAGTTCGTTCTTCCGCTTGGTGGAAGGTCATCAACATGGATCGAGTGCGACCATCCTCCGTCACCTTCAGCAACATTGCCGCAGCACCATCTTCTCCTCTCAGCAATCCAAATACCACAGGCGCTCCTTGAGCCAGGAAGTGACGGACGCTGCTGAGGGTCTTCACTTTGGGACTTGTCAGAACTGCAAGTCGGAATCCACGGTGCGCATTTCGCGTTCCAGTCCCCTCTGTCACCTTGACATGGCGCTCGAACAACCGGATCCGGCAACGCTCCAGGGGTTCTGGAGGGAATGCTTTTTGCGCGCCGGGGTCCATATATTGGAAAACCTTGAGAGTATTCTCAAAGACAACCGTCTCGCCAGGTTCGGGTGAGAGGCTGCCCTCGGATTTCTGGGTATACTTGACGATGTTCCAAAGTGTTTTGAAATCCTCCTCTTTGAACATCACGTCTAGCTCAAACCCACGGGGCAGTTTCACTCGCATAGAATGTGTTCGAACCTGCCACTCCACGTCCTCCCAAGTCGGTCCCTGCTTGCGATCGGACTGGATCATGATATTGACGAGCTGACTCTGGCTGGTGATCGCAGCAAAGACGTACCAATCCGAGCGCTCGCGGATAATTGTCAGCGCACACGGCATAGCGTATTGCTCACCATCGTCCTCCCTGGAACTCACGCAGGCCTGCACGAACAGGCTGCCATAGCTGAAGTACCGGGGAGTGTCGCCCAGGGGCATCATGTTGAACAAACTCGGGCCCTTTCCAGGCTTATCGGCCAACATAGATCGTGTCGCGTTTCCAGACAGTACCGCCGACACATCTGGGGCAAAGAACGGATACCGAAGCCAAATACTGGTATCCAAGTGGCTGGGGGACTCCTCGTCGGCAACAATGGTGGCAATGATGTTGTTGCGCTTGATTGACATGGAGAGTGAACGAAGGTGATTCAAAGTGGCTTGGTGTAGAGTGAGGGCATCAGCTAGTTCCAGATTGGCAGTAGTGCTGGCCACTGCGAGCAGAGCATCCACGCTCATCTGCCCATACTGAGCGAGTTCGTAGTGAGTCGGTACAATGTTCTCATTGATCCACAAACACTTTCCGAGATCAATAACGGCTTGCTTAGCATAGCTTGGGGGCGCAGTTGCGCGCGATCGGGCATAGGCCTCCAATCGAGTCTTGCCTCGCAAGAACCACCAAACTGCTGCGCGGATCCATTCCATCAGCGACGTCTCCATTAACGGCTTGACGCTCTCCGCAGCCATCGTCAACAGGCTATCATATCGGGCAATATAATCTTTGAACTCGGTAAATGAAGTGTCGCCCACTTGGTTGGCAACATTGCGCAAAGAGAATTTGGGCGGTTGTGGACTCCGCGATGGCTCCCGAGATTGTTGAGGGGAGGCTAGTTGGTGAGGGTCGTGGACGGGTGCTTTTGGAGGAGAAGGTGAGGCTTTGGAGGGGCTTCCTGGTGTGAGTGCCGGCGGGGGGCCACGAGAGTCGACGGGGCTCAGGTTGGCTGCATGGCGGTGGACAGCGGGGCTGGAAGGGTAACGAATTGATTGAACGATAGATTTGAGAGAAGGGGCTTGAGGGGGAAGAGATGAGTCCTGATTCACGGGTTCGTGAGGGCTGAAACCCATCGATGGCATTTCGGGAGGCGATTCAGGGCTTGGGAGGGATTCCTGGTCGTCATCCGCCGGGGATGCGACCTCATCATCAACGTAATGTTTGTGTAAAGCCCGACCTTCCTCTGCCTGCATCTGGTTCCGTACGCGCTCCGCAAACGAATGCGAGTCTGGCGATCCACGAAAGGAGAGTCGCGAGCCTGGTTTGTTTGGGATGCCAAGGGTATTCAAGAAATCGGCCTCCTGAACATTTTGGGTGGGCGGAGGTCGTGAATTGGGACTACCGCCACTCTCATCAGGGTGACCCCCCTCTCCTTTTCGACGGTCATCACCATCGCCCAGCGTGGTGTTGAGTCGAAGTGACGGGAGTGGGGAACGAGAGGGCGCCCGCCGCGGGGGATTGTTTGCTAGTCGCTCGAGGGCTCGCTTGCGAGCATAGGAGATCTCGATGGTGGGGGTCTCCGACTCATCACCACCTTCTCCCATAATCTCGGGGGCTCGATCGGAGAATCCCACACGTAACCCCTTGTTTTTGCGACGTCTCATGGTAGGTTTCCGCGCGGGCTCAGCGGGCAGGGGGCGAGGCTGGGGAGGGGCGGTATGGTCGAAGTTAAAGGAATCATAATTCTCGTCGGTAGGGGGAATGGATTGTTGATTGGCGACATCGTGTGCTTGTGAGGAAGTCGAGGAAGAGGCATGATGGTGAATTGGGAGGGAGACTTGAGGGGCAGAGGATGTTTGGGGGATGTCGGCCTTGGGCGCAAGGCCATCTCCGGGCACGGGGACAACAGGACGAGAAGTCGCGAGGAAGTCCTCGATTTGTTTGTCCGGAGTGGAGCGACTGCTTTTATCTTTAGAGAACAACTTGTCTCTCCAGTGAGGTTTCTTCGCAGGAGCCGGTTTAGGCTGCTCAGCAGCCAGAAAGGCGAACGGGTCATCGGCAGGCATATCGAGAAGTAGGGCGCAAGTGGGAAGTCGACGGTGGTACCGTGCACATCGAGTTGAAAGGAAAGGACAAGGAGCCAGTCCTTGGAGGTGGGGAGTGGGGAAGGGGGGGAGAGAAAGGGAATCACACAATCCCAGAAATCCCTTCCAGTGCAACAGTACTAGGACAGAATACTAGTAGCAGTACAAGAGTACAGCCACAAGATCG